>PVJN01010326.1:0-57703 GCA_004026805.1 Lasiurus borealis
ATGGTCTTATCACAGTGTACGGTAACGTTTTTCTTTCCTGAACAAAAAGTGTCCTTCCAAACGCTGACCAAGGTTAGGTGTCATTTAATTCTCAAAGGTGGGTGCTCGGGGACTCCCGAGGCTCCCACTTCCATTTCCAGGCCCGCCTGCCCATCATCTCTCCACTCGCCTTTCTGCCAGCCACCTCACCCAGCCCCCATTCATTTCTTCCTCCCTTCCTTCACTCATTCAGCCAGCACTGACGGAGTCTCTCCGAATCAGGGAAATAGGTTGGAGGGAAGTCAAGCAAGAACCAAATTCCTCCTAGAAAAAGATGGAAATGCTTCGAATTCTCCAACCTGGAAGGGCCTTTCTCACCAATTCAGGGCCATTGTCTCGTTTGGGCGGGAGACAGGTGATGGGAATGAAGCAAAGACAAATCGCTCCGACGGACCTTGGTTCTTTCTGCCAAAGATTCTGCTGTAAGATCACATGGAGAGCAAAACTGGCACCAAGGTGGTCTCCCTTGTGTGTGTGTGTGTGTGTGTGTGTGTGTGTGTGTGTGTCTGTGTTTGTGTGTGAGAGAGAGAGAGGGGGGAGGGAGGGGAAAATATCAATGAGAACACCAATAGCATGTTGGATGCTAGCACCACCTTTAACCACACTGTGCCTTGGAGTTCAAAGGAGAGGGCACTCAAGTGCCAGAACCCTTTTGAATGATTGACACCCTTCTACAGTCTGAACAAAGAGAAGGAAAGGAGCCTTGCTAGGGTGGAATGAAAGGTGTCACACCTCCACTCTGCCACGGTCTGCATGTCCGAGGGCCTCTGTGACTGAGAGCGGGTACGAGGGGCCTAAAGAGGGAGGAAAGGCCGCCAATCCCACGTGGGGTCCCCCCACAGCTCCCCTTCGCCTCTTTGGGTGAATTACAGGTCCCCTCCTCTGGGCTGGACTGAACGGCTCTCACAAAAAGCACAGTTAGGAATCGTCGCTCGAAGCCCAAGTTGACATGAAAAATGACAGAGCTGAAACTTCTCCCAGTCCTGGTACCAGCTCTTTATCAACCGTATTGAGGTAAAAATTAATGTTGATCTAATCACATCTCACAAGCAAGTGGCAAAAAAAAAAGTATGAAAAATTATCAAGAAGATTACTTGAAATGTGGATTTACTAACTAATGATCGTGAGACTAATTTATGTCTTGTGGATAAATAAGTACATAAATGGAGGTGCATGCATGTTTCGAAAAATTCTTACTGATAGGGAATGAGACCATAAAAGTCTAGAGACCACCCAAGTGTGGACTATTGGCAAGTACTTCATCCCCTGGATGCCCTCAGTTTTCTCATCTGTAAAATGGTAATCATCCCACCTACTTCCCAGGATTGTTGTAATGACTGAAGATGAAGCAATTAAAGTGGCCATCACAGCCATGGCCGTGTGGCTCAGGTGGTTGGGCATCATCCTGTATACCCAGAGGTCACCAGTTTAATTCCTGGTCAGGACACCTGCCTGGGTTGTGGGCTCAATCCCCAGTGAGGCAAACAGGAGGCAGGTGATCTATGTTTCTCTCTCTCTGTCTCTCCCTCTCCCTTTCTCTCTCTAAAATCATATTTAAAAATATAAAAATTAAGAGCCTATCACAAAGCCTGGCACTGGATGTGTAGGGGCATCACAGAAAAAGCTATATATCTTCATCCTCATTAGCAATCAACATTGTATGATTCCTTTCAACATCGTCTATAGTGACGATTGAATCACTGAAGATTTAAAAAGAAAAGAAAAAACTCACGTCCCCTGTAAAGAGGCAATCAGAGTGTCTTGCAGGACATGAAGCTTTCTGGATTCCCTTTCTCAGAACCTCCTCTTTCTCCTTCAGCTTGTGGTGCTGTGGAGAGGGCTCAGCGACTCCACCAGTCAGATACTGGTAATGCATTCGGCGAAGACAACCGGGGTGGGCCACCTCGTACTGTACTTTTCAACTCGAGACATGCGTTTGATTCACTGTTCTAGCATTAATTTCTCCCATCGTGATCTCATGTTTTCCTTAAATCCATAAGTATTTGGCATATTTTTTCTTTCTTTTTAAAAAAATATATTTTATTGATTTTTTACAGAGAGAAAGGAAGAGGGACAAAGTCAGAAACATCGATAAGAAACATCCATCAGCTGCCTCCTGCACACCCCCTACTGGAGATATGCCCGCAACCAAGGTACATGCCCTTGACTGGAATCAAACCTGGGACCTTTCAGTCTGCAGGCCGATGCTCTATCCACTGAGCCAAATTGGTTAGGGCTTTCTTTTTTTCTTTCAAATACTATTTTTAGAGCAGTTTTAGGCTCACAGCAAAGCTGAGCAGGAAGCAGAGTTCCCATAAACTCCCTGCTCCCACTCTCAACATCCCACACCAAAGGGGTCCATTTGTTACCACTAATGAGTCTACACTGGCACTTCATTATCACCCGAAGTCCACAGTTTACATCAGGGTTCACTCCGGGTGTTGCGTTTGGACAAACATATAATGACATGGAGCACATGGCTAGATTCAATGCCTGAAGCTATCCTCTGGATCCAACTTACTAGGAAACTGTAGGCCAGTTGATCCATTCCCTTCTCCCTCCTCCCTAGCAACCACTGTCCTTTTTATTGTCTACATAGTCATTGCCTTTTCCAGAACATCATGGAGTTGGATCATACAGCATGTAGCCTTTTCGGGGTTCTTAGCGATATCTATTTCAGTCTCCTCCATGTCCTTGTGTGACTGGGTAGCCGATTTCTTTTGCGCTCTGGATGATTACAGTTCATGTATCCATTTGTCAGTCTTGAGTGTCTAAGCTAGGTTTTCCCACAACCACCGGATGCCATTCCCAGGTGAACTGGCAGAAAACTCCAGCGGTGGAAAACTGCCAGCAAAACATAGCGGTCACTTCTCCAATTTCAGAAAAACAAAAAAGCTTTTAGATGTGTTTCTGTTGGGTCATTCTTACAATCACGTTTCCACCGAACCACCTCTCAGTCACTGAGCAGCAAGTTTTAACTGGCACGTCCACCAGGTGACCAACTGCACATCTACAGCCCCTGCCCCACACACAGACACAGGCCTGACACCACGCCCCTCTCAGTGCCGATGGGGGCTCTCCCACAGACACCTGGCAGCTATTCTTGTGAGTAGTAGGTCTGCCTCCCGCCATGGAGGCTGGGACAAGGACCGGTGACCTGATCTTGGGACCCAGGTTGATGTAGAGGAGTGGGGACTGAGACGGTTCTGCCTTAGTGGCAACAACCCGCATTGTCAGGGCCAGCAGCCTGGCCATGGCTGCAGCCCCAGGCCCGTGTCTGACAGCGAGACCGGGAAAACGGAGCGTCCCATGTTTGACGTAACGATGGCAGCTCTGTCATCATTGGGCTGGCCATGGTACCACCATCTCTGCACTTCTAGGTGCCTGCTTTCCATATCTGTCTACATGGACTCCCCACCTTTCCCCGAAGGCTGGAGGCTTCCCAATATCTATTCCCAAAGACCTACTTTCAAAAGTTACAACTAAAGCATTCCTTCCCCACATCAGACCTACAACACAACTTCAATGCAAGCTCAAGGTTGAGCGAGTGATTCATAAGAATCAAGAACCCCAGACACTTAGCTGGCATCACCAATTACTGGCTGTTTTGCATGACCTGTGCAGTGTTGTAGGCAATGTGATGCCCCAGAAATGATTACTGTTTTTAAAGTGTAACCTTCTATTTCAGAAGACATAGCAGGTACACAGGTGAAGGCCTGGGGAGACAAAAATCAGAGAATGCAAGCAAAAAATAAAAAATATACATAATGCCAAAACTGATTTGGCTCAGTGGATGGAGAGTCAGCCTGAAGACTAAAAGGTCCCAGGTTTGATTCCTGTCAAGGGCATGTACTTTGGTTTCAGGCACATCCCCAGTAGGGGGAGTGCAGGAGGCAGCTGATTGATGTTTCTCTCTCATCGATGTTTCTAACTCTCTATATCCCTCTCCTTTCTTTTCTGTAAAAAAAATCAATAAAATATATATTTTAAAAATAATACAAAAAATAAATATAATTTATAGAGTACATAAAAGGCACAAAAAAAGTCTTCAAAGTTATTGCCAAAAAAAAAAAAAAAGGAGGAGAATAAAGAGAAATGTTGTTACTTTATTAAATGGGGCCAGAGAGGAATGAGTAGCAGATGATAGAAAAGAAATAGATAACATTTTTATCTGGTTTGATCTTGATCAATATAAAAAATGATAAGGTGCAGAAAAGCCTTGTTAACACATGGACTTTGAAAAAGGAAAGACAAAGTTGTAGTCAGCTCAAAACCAGGTAAGAAACAAAGACAATTCATTTAAATGAGCCTGCAGACAGGGATCTGAGGAAGCTAAGCAAAGTCATTGCCAGCAGTTCCAAACTCGACACATAGGTATGGAATATTATTATATTCACAGTGCGGGTGATCTCAGACACATTCCACTTGATCCTCACAACAGTGCTTTCTAGTAAGAATTCTTGTCTCTAATCTAGAGGTAAAGACATTAGGGGGCAAAAGTCACCTGATAGAAGTGGTAGAGTTGGGACTGAAATGCCAAGTCTTACCTAGTGCATCCTTCCCATAGCTACCTTCCCAGGTGGAGAGATGGAGAGATGGAGAGAGACGGGAAGACACCGAGAGCCAGCCTTGACCTGAGCCAGACTCAAGTTGGCAGACACTGGGGGTAGATCACTGCCAGCAGAGACAGGAAAGCTGACAGTGCTCTGGGCCACAAGTCAGATCTAGATCCTGCCCCAGTTCTGCAGTATTAGCTGTGTGACCTTGAGAACGTTCATCTGCTCTGGGCCTGTTCAAACTTAGTAAGTTGGATCCAGATGGCCTTTTCCATTGATTCAGATTCTAACTCTAAGATCCTGGCCATGATCCCAACATTCAGAGACAGATTCTGGAAAAGCTTATGAAGACTGAGAAAGCCTATAGTTTTCCATTTGGGGAGCAAATACATATTTATCTGGATGTTTGTTGCTTTGTCCAGCATCTCTTTCATCCTCTTTCTGAGGATAACGCCCTGCTCTCACCTTCCTGTCTTTGCTTTGATGCACGGCCCTTCCCATACTCCATGGAATTCTGAAAGCCTGCCAGTCACAGTACTGAGACCCTTCCCTGGACACAGCAACTGGCCCAAAGATTGGATATCTGACCTAAGATGACCAATCAGAATCTTCCCCTGAATGTGGACATAGTAGGGCGGGGGAGTACTCACTTTGGGGGTTGTAGGACTGATACACTGGAAATATCCTCTCTCCTCCCTCCCCCCTATCACCACCACCCTTCCATACAGGCACTTTCTCACTTTCACCTCCCTGAGGAGGCTTACCCAGGGTAGAAGAGAGAAGAAATGGCAGGAGATAGCAGGAAGGAAGGAGAAAAGTCTCTATGGGACCATATTACTTGAGCACCTCAGACGTCAGCACCATTCAAGCTTCCATAGCATATAAACCACCAAATTCCACATATTTGGGGGATATTCATTTCCTATGGCTGTTGTAACAAATTGCCCCAAATTTGGTGGCTTGAATACAATACTTTGAAACCACAAAAATTTATTACCTTACAGATTTGGAGCCCAAGAGTCTGAAATCAGCATCATGGGGCCCAAATCAAGGAGTCAGGAGGGCAGTGCTCCCTCCAGAGGCTCCAGGGGAGACTGTGGTCCTTGCTTCTAGCTCCTGGTGGCTGCTGGCATCACTTCCATCTCTGTCTCTGTGTTTAAACTGTCCCCTCTTCTGTCTGCATCAGATCTGCCCATGCCCCTCTCATAGAGAACATCTGTGATGGCATTTAGGGCCCACCTGAATAATCCCCATCAGATGATCCTAAATTTAATTGCATCTATATGGCCAAATAATCTGTGACAACGGAGGCAAGAATATACAATGGGATGAAGAGGGTCTCTTCAATAAACAATTCTGAGGAAACTGGACAGAATACAAGTAAAGAAATCAAACTAAGCCACTTTATTATACTCTATACAAAAATAATCTCAAAATGGATTAAAGACTTAAATGTAAGATCTGAAGCCATGAAACTCCTAGAAGAAAACATAGGCTATATGCTCTTTTGCATAGGTCTTAGCAGTATGTTTTGGGATATGTCTTCTGGGAGAAAAGACAACAAAAGCAAAAATAAACAAGTGGGATGACATCAAATGAGAAAACTTTTGTGCTGCAAAAAGAATCACCAACAAAACAAAAATCATCTCCTGAATGGTGGAAGATATCTGCAAGTGATATATCCGATAAGGGGGTCAACATCCCAAATATATGAAGAACTTCTATAGTTCAATATAAAAAAAACACACATCCAACTAAAAAAATAGAGATGACATAAAGAGTCATTTCTCCAAAGAGAACATACAGATGGACAACAGACACATAAAAAGGCGCTCAACATTACAATGGGAAATGCAAATCAAAACCACAATGAGACATCACCTCAGACTGTCAGAATGCCTGGCATCAATAAATCAGCAAACAGTAAGTACTGTTGAGGTTGTGGAGGAAAGGGAACCCTTGAGCACTGTAGGTGAGATTGTGAGTTAGTGCAACCACTATGGAGACAGAAATTAAAAATAGAACTATCATGTAACACAACAATCCCACTTCCGAGCATTTATCTGAAGAAATCCAAAATACTAATTTGAAAAGATAAATGCACCCCTATTTTCAATGCAACATTAGTTACCATAGCCAAGACATGGAAGCAACCTAAGTGTTCATCCATAGACAAAAGGACAAAGAAGTTAGTGTACATCTATATGCAAGAGACTGTTCCTCTGCCATAAAAAAGAATGAAATCTTGCCTTTTGCAACAATATGGGTGAACCTAGAGGGCACCGTGCCATGTGGAATGTCAGGCAGGGAAAGACAAACGCTGTGCGATTTCACTTATATATGTAGAATCTAAAAACAACAACCACAAAGCAGAAACCAACTCATTGATACAGAGAACAAACTGATAGTCACCAGATGGGAGGGGGTTGCAGGGTGGGCAAAAAGGTGAAAGGGATTAAGAAGCACAAATTGCCCGGCATAAAAACAGTCATAGGAATACAGAGTGCAGCAAAGGGAATATAGCCAATAATATTGTCATAACTATGTATGCGTGGTGCCAAATAGGTTCTAGACTTATCAAGATGATCACTTCATAAGATATATAAACATCCAGTCACTATATTGTATACCTGAAACTAATATAATGTTGTATATCAACTAGAACTGAAAAATACATTTCAAAAAATCATCTATAAAAAAAGAAAAAGGAAAAACTAGAAGGAATTAGACCAAGAAGTTAACAATAGCAGTCTCAGTAAAATAGAATTGTAGGCAATGTGAGGATGTGAGAATATGGGCCATTTTTATATTTTTACATTTTCCAAATTCTCCTGGCGTGTGAGGCACTGAGCGAGTGCGGGGAATTGAGTGGAAAGTGTCATTTTCTCCTATTCCCAATTCAGGAAAACACCAACATGAACACAGAATATTTTTTAAGTCTCCACATTGAGTATTCAATGTGTTTATAGAGATAGCCATGTGGAACTTATTAAACTATTGTAGCTGCCAATTAATTAATGGTGATAAAAGAAATATAATTTATGACTAGCAAGTTGACTCCTTTGAAGAGTCCTTCTAAAATTCTTGAACTTCTTCCACCCTAGCCCATTTGATTCAGCGGATAGAGTGTCAGCCCTCAGACGGAAGGTTCCAAGGTTCAATTCTGGTCAAGGGCACGTACCTTGGTTGCAGGCTCGGGCCCTGGCCCTGGTCAGTGCGTGTGCAGAAGGCAGCCAACCAATGTGTCTCTCTCACATCGACGTTTCTCTCTGTGTGTCTCTCCTCTTCCTTTCTACACTCTCTAAAAATCAATGGGAACATATCCTCGGGTAAGGATTAACAACAAGAACAAAAAAGTTCTTCAACTTCTTTCAAATGGACTAATCATTTCCCATACAATCCTGTTTATATCCCATACCAGTTGGGTCTACTTGAGTAGCTTAAAAGAAAACCTGCCTAATCCTCACCTAAAGTAGCACAGATTCATGGAATCCGCGCACATCTCCCTTGAGCCTATAGCAAAGGGCAGACTGGCCTGAAGAAAAAGGCCAGGAGGCTCTCATCCCAGCTGCCCCCGACCCCTGGGGCCTTGTTGGGGGTCAGTCCTGTCCCCTCTTGGACTCAGTTTCCTGCCTTGTAAAAGCAGTGTGGCCCAGATGTGTCAAAGGTCTCTCCACGACATTCAGTGACTCATTTTTGCTTAGTCAGCACCAGCGGGCACAGGTTATGACTAAACAAAGCAAAATCTTGCTTTTGTTGGCATTTGTTGTTCTTCCCCCACACAGGCAGCTCTGACCTCCTCTAACCTCTGATACAGGCCAGGTCCCACTGCACTTAAGAAGACACATCCTCGTGTCATCTGAGTATAACTGGCCTGCCGACTTGATTATGAACCTCAGGGGAGCAGAGAGACCAGGATTGCTCCTGTGTTACATAGTCCTTAGCACAGCCCTAGCCATCCTTAACTGTTCACGAGGAAAGCCATAGTATGGGCACATGGCAAGGACTTGATGAATGTTTGCTGAGTGACTAATAAGGATCATACAATATGTTGAACATTTACAGGCATTATCTCCTGTGGTCCTCACGGCAGCCCTAAAAGGTGGCAATTTACAGACACAGAAAGAGAGGTTAAGTGACCAGCTCAAGACACCTAGTTCAGAGCTGGTGTATGCTGAATACAAGCCCAGATCTCTCCGTTCATGAAATACACGCAGTATGAAACAAGGCCATTTCTGAGACACGTCACACGCACAGTGGGGACAATAAGTTCCTCGGAGAAGGGAAGGATTTGTGAGAGCCGAGCGAGCAGGGAAGAAGTTTTGGCAGAAGTGGCACCTCAGCTGGAGGGACTGGGAGGGATGCAGGAGCGGAGAAGGGTGGCAAAAATAAGACGGCATGAATGGGTGAGGCTGACTCAAAGTACCTTACCCACTGATCAGCCTGGTGCATGTTTCTCTAACAGCTGGAAGTGATGAGAAAATAATTGTTCAATATGTGCCAAAGATCACGCACCTAACCAAGCATGTGGCCGTGCTTGAAATGGAGCCAGATGCTCCCTGGTGTGGACGCCAGACTACAGGGCAGAGCTGGTGGTGCTGCGGCACCTGGGCCTGACCCCAGGCAAGCTACCCTGGAGAGGCCCCCATGTGGTCTTCAGTGAGGTAAGAGGGCGCTTTAATGTACTGCTTCGGCACAGCCTTGACCTCTGCCCTGTGTACTCTGACCCAGTCCCCTCCCAGGAAGAGGTTATTTGCCAGATGCGAAGACAGCCACAGGCCTCGAAGGATGACATGGGCAGAGCACCCTGACTTTGGTCCTGGCGATCAAGGCTCTAGAGCCAGCTCTGCCAGATACGGATAAGTGACTCTGAACAACTCACACCATCACGCCTGGTCTCTAAACCGCAGTCTGGAGCCAGAGTGGTGCCTGGCTTGAGCAGGGCAGGGTCTTCACACGTCAAGATCAATTTAGAGCATCAGACCAGGACTTCCTAAAAGGGCATGAAATAGAATAGAAGTGAAAATGTCTACATGCATTTCATGTTGTGGTAATTAAGGATAATGCCAGTCTACAATATGAACAGCATGATATACATATACACATTCAGTATGGATGTCATAGACACTAATTTATAAATATTTCGGGTAAACCTATTTCCTTACAGCTTCACCAGCACTGGATTCTACTATTTCATATTTTCATTTGTAATAAGCATGTCGGGAATCCCTATTCTAATCTACTTCTCTTTAAATCCAGGAGAAGAAGCTGACTCCCCACCCCAAACATTCATTCTTCTTCCTTCCTAACTTGTAACCCTAGTGACGTCTCAGGCAGTAATACATCTTAGAGAAACCAAACCCAGTCAAAGCCTTGATCTTGGACTTCTGGCATCCAGAACTCTGAGGAAAAAAAAAAGTCTCTTGTGTAAGCCACCCAAGGCTGTTTGTACTTTGGCCGATTATTAATACAATGACCCAATAGGAACCCAAGGTTCAGGACACCAAATCATGGGAACCCCTAGAAAAAAGTTTTGAGGTCCCCGCTCTCAAAGTTTTCTTCATCCAAGATGGAGTGGCCACTGGACAACTTCCTTCCTTCCATCACTCCCTCCTCAACACCTTGAGAACACCTGCTGGGGGCCAGCACCACAGCGGGGCCCTGTCTGTGAACCCCGAGGCCATTCCTGCCGCACCCCTCAGGCTCTGTGCCAACCTCAGCCAGCCTTTGGTTCTCCATGCCGTCCCGTCCAAACATGGAGGCTGAAGGAGGAGCCCGGACCCGGATCCAGGCCGGAGTGTACTGCATTAGAGCATCATGCAGTCTTCCCCTCCCGGCCTTGGCCGTTCTCTATACAAGGGCTACACTGTTTCCCCGAAAGTAAGACATCCTCCCAAAATAAGACCTACTTCCAGTTTTGCCTCTCACTGTAATATAAGGCATTCCCCTGAAAATAAGCCCTCCCCGATAATAAGGCCTCCCCGAACATAAGGCCTTCCCGGAATATAAGGCCCCCGAAGCTACCGTAAGGCATCTGACTCCTGATTTAAAGAGACCTCACGCTGCCTGAACCGCTCCGGCTGCGCTGCGGCAAATCAGTGAGCTGGTTTGTGATGACAACTACTACCATATGATATATAGGTAATAAATTTCCTTTTTTTTTTGTTGTTCAACAATAAATGTGTACCGTATTCTTCTTCATGGAAAAATAAGACATCCCCTGAAAATAAGACCTAACACGTCTTTGGGACCAAAAATTAATATAAGACTGTCTTATTTTCGAGGAAACAGGGTACACCAAATTAAATAGCTCACTGCTGCCGACTCCACCGGCCTGTCCATTCATGGCCACGGCTCTGGGATGGTCATGCCAGAACCAGCTTTACCACAACTGTATCAACTCTGAAAACAGGGACCGGGTGAATGTCCCTTCTAACACGGTCCAGGCCAGCTGCTGCCAAATGCAGCGTGGAACAGTCGAGTTGCCTACGGTTCCCCACCCAGGACGTCACCGAGGTCCTGACAACCATCGTAGCCCTTCATCGCAGGGGCCTCCCCTCCCCCAGAGCTGTGGTCGGGGCAGCCTCCTGAGCCAGCTCTCTCTCTCACTCCTCCCTCGCTCAGGCCGCCCTCCGCTTGCTCCGAAGTTACTCCAGTGGCCCCCAGACTGGCCTCCTTTTATCTCCTCCCCTCCGGTGCCCCCATGCAGTCTGTCCAGCACACGGCAGCCAGAGCTCTCCTTCAAAAGGCGAATCTGCTCACACCCCTCTTCTCTATCCCCGGAGCCAGCCCGTGTGAGCTGGCCCTGCCCACTCCCCGGCTGCACCTCGTCCACTCCCCAGCCTCCCAGGAAGCGCAACCACCTTTCGGTTCCCTGGACACACCCTGCCCCTTTCTGTCCCAGCAGCCTCACACCCACTTCACTTCTGCCCGGGACATCCCACCCAGGCGCACACCCTCTCTCTGAGGCCCCCTCCCCCTACTCAGGTGCATCACCAGTGCCATCTGCTCCCCACATGTATTAGTTGTCACATGTTGTGAATCAGCTCCGACTCCAGGTGACCCTGGGAGTGAGTGCTGCCCGCGACGTCCTGTCCTCAGCAGCCCAGCTCCGCACCCGTAGCCGAGTGTCCACGGCCTTGTTCACAGCGTCAGCCCAGCTCAGGTTGCGCTTCCTCTTTCCCTGCTGCCTCCTGTCTCCCCGCACCGCTGTCCTTTCCAGAGAACCCTGCCTGCTCAGCATGCGCCCCAAGTCAGACACTTCAGGTTTGTCCTGTTTTGTCTCCAGTGATGTGTCAGGCTTCCTTTGCTCTAGCTCTAGGACCCACTGTGGTTGTCTCTCTGGGTCCAGAGTCTGTGAGCTCCCCTCCATATGTCAAATGAATCAATGTTCTTCCTGTCAGCCTTCGTTGTTATTCGGTTTCCACACCCGCATATGGCCATTGGGAATGTGAGGGTGTAGATGACCCTCGTCTTTGCTCTGAGGACACGTCTTTGATCTTGGTGACCTTTCCTGACTCTCCCATTGCTGTCTTTGACCTTCCCTCCGAGGCTCGGTCTTCTCTTGACTTCTCGGCTGCATCTCCATTTGAGTTGACGGCCAAAACGAGGTAAGCCAAACCTCTACCCATGTGCACGTCTTCGCTGTCTGCGCTAACGTTGTATATTTCTTCTGTAGCCGTGATTCTGGTCTTTAGGTGCCAATGTGGTCCTGCTTTGTCACTTGGTTCCTTCTCTTCCATCAGAAGTCATTTCAAATCAGGTGTAATACTCTACGGTTACTTGTTCAGTGTCTTCATCTCCAGGCCAAATTCCACCAGGGCAGGCCCTGTGCATGTCTGCCCCTCTGAACCCCGGGAAATGTTCAACAATGACTTTAAAAAAGAACTGACTGGCCCAGTAGTTATCAGCCTTTCTGATTTTATAAACACCAATTCCGGTTTTATCCTCCTAAGAAGCGGGAGGATATAAAAGTGCCTTTTACTGGAAACATTAAGTACAAGCAAACAATGCATATTTCTCTGGGAATCTGATTATGTGTTACAAAGCTATGATAATAAATATCTTTTAAGATTTTTTTTAAGTGCCTTTTATTCTTGCCCAGCTTGTGTGGGTCAGTGGTTAAGCATCGACCTACGAACCAGGAGGTCACAGTTTGATTCTTAGTCAGGGCACATGCCCAACTTTCAGGCTCGATCCCCAGGAGAGGGTGTGTAGGAGGCAGCCAATCTATTGTTCTCTCTCATTATTGAGGATTTCTATCTCTCTCTCCCTCTCCCTTTCTCTCTGAAATCAACAAAAATGTTTTTAAAGTGTCTTTTATTCTTACTTTAAAAATAATTTTTGATTAGACACATAGGATGATAGGTTAGTTTCTTTCTAGTCTCAAGGCTGGGGACCATCCTCTTTTGAGGTTCCCCTGCCAAGCCTTGACCATGGCATGCAGTTTCCTGTCCTCCCCCAGACAGAAACAGGCGATAGTTGAGATGTCACCCCTCCCTGACTCTGCAGCGAATGTCCCTGCTGGTGGCCAGGCCCTGCACACACTCAGCTCCAGAAGCCCAGCCCCCTCTTCCACTGAAACCCAGCCCTCACTGCTCCCCAACCCCGACCCCATCCACTCCCAGACCCTCTGCCCAGGCGTTTGTTCCTGACTGTATCCCCTCTAATGAGTAAACACCCAGGAATCTAAGGGCTGGCGGTAGAGCTCCAACCATCCCCCTTTTAAAGAACTCCAGCTGGCATCCCTCCCTGGAGCCGGAAGTTGTGAGGCAGAAACAGTATCTTATGGGTACTTATCATTTTAGCCTTCCTGTTCGTCTGACCAAGTGCACATTGAGGGCATGGCAAAGCCTGCGGGCAGAGTTTTGTAGCAATTAACTATGAATGCAAGGCGCCTCCCTTCTCATGTGTTCAGCCAAACTACAAGTGTATTCCTTTCATTCATTATGATCTAGGAAGACAATGAAGCATTGTAACTGTGGAACTGTGGCACAATTAAAACCCTCATAATTAAAGGAGGTGGCGGCAGGGAGAAAAGGATTCTGGTTCTGAAAGATCAGCCCACGAGGTTGAGCAAAAGAGCAATATATATGTTCACCACTAGATGGCAGGCGGACGCTCAATTTTAAATCCAGACATGACCCCCCAGCCAGCTTTCCAACAAACCAATCGTGCAACATACTCAAACACACCGAGACTCACAGAATACCAAGGGTGGGCAAAATTTGATGAAAACATTTTTTTTGGCCAAACCTTACATTTACAAAAAAGAAAGAGAGCCCAAGAGGTCAGGAGACCCGGTTTATAAATTCTCCCAGGACAACTTATTAATAAACTAGAGGCCTGGCACACGAAATTAGTGCGTGGGTACGGTCCCTAGGCGTGGCCTACGACCAGGGCCATCTTCCCTGGCTGACCCTGCCCCACCCACCCACCCACCCCCCCCATTCCACGTCCACCTGACGGCTGGAGGAAGGGACCAAGAGGTCGGCTATTCCCGCCTGCTCACCAGCCCTGCCCCTGCTGTGGGTGGCCCTCTGTGTGTGGGGCAACTGGTGGGGCTGGGCCTTGGACTGGTGCCACCTGCATCCCCCACCACCCACTCGCAGTTCCCCGTTCACCATCGGGCGGTTATAGCCTGTGGGCTGGGGAAAGGGACCGAGAGGTGGTCAGTGTGCCTCATAGTGACTAGTGGAGTGGTTGTTCTACCATTATGGTCAATTTGCATATTACCTTTTTATTATATGGGATTCTTCTTGCCTCTTAACAAAAAGTCATCCAAAAATGTCATTAAAAAGAGATATGTATGGTACAGGCACTTTTCTGTGTATATGTAATACTGAGAAACAGAGAAAGAAATACACACACACACACACACACACACACACACACACACACAGTGGTACCTCAAGATACGAGTGCCCTAACATACGAGATTTTTTAGATACGAGCCGTCGAGCAAGCTATTTTTGCTTTGAGATACGAGCAACATTTGAGATAGGAGTAATCTCACGGATCGGCTGGCTGCACATGACCCAGCAGTTTATCGAGACTCAAGTGTCTCATAGTTTCCCACACCTCAAGGTTACGGAACGAATTAAACTTGTATCTCAAGGTACCACTGTGTGTGTGTGTGTGTGTGTGTGTGTGTGTGTGTGTGTATACTAGTGGCCTTGCACACGAATCCATGCCCTAGTAGCTTGCTGCTGCTTGCCTTTATATATAAAGAGAGAGAGAGCACAATGCTATCACTAAAGGAATGAGATATTTTCCTCCGTTTGATCTTATAATTATCTGTGAGCTTAGCTAGACTATGGCTAGTGAGTAATCTACAATGGCAAAGAAAAAAAGAAAGAGACAAGCTAAATGTCTAATATCAGGGGAAAGTTTTAATAATAATAAATATGCTCCACTAACCCAATGGAAAGATATATTATCGGATTATCTATAAGAATAAAAGCATAATATGCTAATTAGACCAGACAGCCCAACGACCTTCGGGACAAAGCCAGGGCTGCTAGGGCCGGGGCAGCCACGGCAGCTATGAGGGCCAAGTCCCTTGCATGAATTTCATGCATCGAGCCTCTAGTGTAATAATAAAGTGACTATGGGATATAATGTTCAATGAAAATGTATAAATTGGTACTGCCAGGAATTGTAAACATGCAAGATTAGGACCTAGCTATAAAAAATGAAAACACTGAACACCCATTATGTCATGCTTGGATGTTGAGATTACGGATGCTGTTTGCCTCTCATTAAACGACATATTGTTCATCATCTCACTACATATTTTTAAAGCCGCATTTTCAGCTAGCATTTTAAGACATCCCCCTCCCACCCCCTAAACTCCCCAGATCTCACACACTGGGACCAAGAGGCCCAACTGTCTTCTTCCACTTAACAAGCCAAAAAGCTTTCTGAGTTTGAAAAGCCAACGTCCTCCAGCAGACCCCAGCAGAAGTCACTGTCTCACAGGCCTCCGGAAGCAACTCTGACAAATGGCAAAGCCCATAAACATACAAATGCCCTGGCTGCCGTGGTGTGTGCGAGAGCAGACACTGAGGGGACATGGTCAGCTTTCAGCCAGCAGCAAGGGGTCTTTGTGAGAGGGCCAAAACTCCCCCCTCCCCAGGAGGGTCTTCAGCACCCCGCTTCTCCTGCACTGGCCGCCCCCCCCACACACACCCCACACACACACCCCACACACACGGTGAGGATTCATGTTTGCTTCTTAGACTTATAATCATCTCCCTCCTAAGCTAAGCTTCTGAGGTTTGGAAGTGAAAAGCATGGCCAGACGGAGGGTGCATGCTTCACGGAGTCCTGACCTTCAGTCCATGAAGTAGTCCTATGTGCATCCCTCACCAAAGCATCTAGGGCAGGGGTGGGCAACCTTTTCTCTGCCAAGGGCCATTTGGATATGTAGCCCATCATTCGAGGGCCATGCAAAATTATCGACTTAAAAAAACAGCCAGTTATTTTTGGTCAGACATTTAATCAACCCACTCCTAAAGCCTTGGCAGGGCCAGGCCAACTGATTTTGTGGCCATAGACGCCCGCTGGCCTTCTATGGACGTTCCCCACCCCTGACTTAGGGTAATTCCCCTTCTGGACTCCGATACAGCTATGGTTCTATTTCAGACACCCAGGGCAGAGCAGAAAGGCCCCGAATGATTGAGATGGTTTTATTCAGGCTATTGCAATAGGGCAGACATTCATGGAAGCAGAGGAGCACCCTGGAGAAAAGGAAGGAGGGCCTGGGGCTCTGCAGAGACGAGGGAGCGAGGAGGAGGAGTGTGAGCAAGTCTTATGTGAGGGTGGATGGCTCCTGTTTGAAGGGGGATGGGGATGGGCGGAATGTGTGAAGGCAGGAGGGTCCTTTGAAGGTTCCCTGCTCCTGGCTCTCCAGCTCTCCGGGAGCACAGGGCTCAGATATGAACTTCAGCACGGTCAGCAGGTACCTAAATCTGGCCTCCCTTGTAGCGAGAGGGGAGGAGATCCGTGGTGAGAGTGAGGTCCCAGATGCACCCAGGGGAGATGGGAGGTGATTGTAGTCCAAGAAGCAAGGGTGGCAGACATATCTCCAGGAGCTTTTCTCCTGGAATTTTACTCCTAAAATCCTGCCATGCTATATTCTCTCTCCCTCTCGTTCTCTCTCTCTCTCTCTCTCTCTCTCTCTCTCTCTCTCTCTCTCTCTCTCTCTCTCGGCAGGTGTGGATATTGTTGAAAGAAAACCATTTCTATCTCTTTCATTCCCCCAGACACAAACACGTGAAGGAAACTGGCCACTGCCAGAGACTCCAGCCAAACCCTGGGTCCTTAAGGATGTCTTTTGTGGAGGGGAAATGCTGAGGTGGTTGAATAACTAGCGTCACAATGGAAAGTTATAATTTCCCCTGCAGTTAAGAATAGCCTTTTTCCTAACGTCTTCCTTGACAAAGGCCAGCCCTCCCCAGCTCTCTGCCCCAGCACCCCCCTTTCCGCCAGGCCAGGCAGATGTGTGGATTTTTTCCATCCGCAGCACAGGGTTGAAGGATGGAAGAAAAGGTGAGCTGTTTTCCCCGTTAGTGGCTCTTTCCAGTCCTACAGCGACTGGGAGATTTGTGCTGGGGGCTGCAGATTAAACAATGGGCGGGGGCCGCTCTGGAAACGGGGGGGAGCCCCCGGGATTTTTCCATCTGGAATCCCAAGGCTCTTGGTGGCAGGGCCAGATGGCACCGCGGTCTGTCTATGGAGACTAAGCTTCTCTTTAAACCAGTCATGCAAACAAGAATATGAGGGTTTTTTTTACATGATGGGCAGACGATAGGAGACTGAGATTGGCTATGAAATGCCAAGGACTGATGGCTGTGATTTTGGCGAATCACGCCCTGCAGGTGATGATGCAGCGAGGAGCTTCCTTGAGCTGATGAAAACAGGGGACTGCAAAGCTTTGCACTTAAACGTGGGAAAAACAACCCGCCGCCAGCCAGTTTCTGTCCCCGGAACTTAAGTCATCTCTCAGCTGGGAGCGAGCATGCTTCCATAAGGCGCCGGAACAATGCCGGGACTGTGGACAGCTTTATGAAGTCCCTGTCGACACCATTAATGAACATCCTCCTCTCGGCTGCACTTGAGCCAAATTCCAAGGTATAATCAGCGACACTGGACGCCGACAGAATGGAGATTGCACGTTTGCCGGACGCTCCCAACGTCCAATTAGAGGGACGGCAGCAGATTCCCCAGAGCACGGGAGCTGAAAACCATCTGTCACGTCCTTCCTCCCAGGGAGTGCTGTCTCACCTAATAATGACGAAAGGAAGGCCTTCGTGGCTCTCAAAGGCCCTTCCAACCGGAGATGAGCTAACAAGCTGTGTGCCCTCAAGCAGGCCACTTGCTTTCTCTGAGCCTTCATTTTCTCTTCTATAAAATGACATGGACTAATGGTGTGTTCCCCCCCACCACCACCACTTTTTTTTTAAAGCCTTTTCTCCCAAACAAAAACGTTATAATGGAACCCGATGTGTAAACGTCTTCTCTCACGTCAGTGCCGTCAGCAGTCTTGTTTTTTTTTGTTGTTGTTGTTAATTTCTTTATCGATTGTGGTGTTACATATGTGTCCTTATTCCCCCAGTACCCCCATTCACGCCCTTACCCCCCTGTTCTCTGTGTCCATTGGTTAGGCTTCTATGCATGCATACAAGTCCTTTGGTTGATCTCTCTTCCTTACCCCCACCCTCCTCTACCTTCCCTGAGTTTAAATCCCCACGTCGACTAGCAGTTCCGATGTACTGGGTCACTCCCTGCAGGTATTAAGTACCTTATAAATACTGGGGGGAGAGGAGGCGTGATTTAATGAAAAACTATGCATCATTTAGAATGCACTCTTCTGGCTTATGTAACTGTGATGCTGGGGGCCCTGTCATTGCCTTTGAGCTACTTTACAACTCTGTGAATTGCAGAAAACGGCAGCAATATGAATAATTACTGTTTATAGGCATATAAATTCTGTCCCGTGGAGCTTTGATTGACACCCCTCCCTACCCAGCACGGGAAAAGCCAGTTTCCTTCTATTTAAAAATGCATTGTATCGTTCGTTTACTCCACATAAACGCGAGCTTTGCTTCTCCTTTGAACTGGCTGTGACTCCTCACCAGCTCTCATTACAATGAGCTAAGTAAAGTCTTTCACGCATTCATTCAGATTGGTATGAGAGTCACGACTTAGGCTTTCTCTGGTAGTCACCTTTTTTTGAAAACGGATTGGTATTTTACCGTGATTCTTACCAATCCTACTCAAACACCCCACCTCCACCTTAAACCTGGCTGTAAAATCTCACAAATACCCCAACTTTGCTTTCCTGCTGTGGGAGGTTCTGGGCCCCAGGGAGAGGTTCTCCCCTACCAGGGGGAGCAATAAACTCGGCCTTGCCTTATCCACGCGTGGCTGTGGTAATGGCAGGGTGGGTGGGGGGCAGGGCGAGATGATAATTGACAGGAGAGAAAAGTGGTTGGAGGCTACTGTGTGTGAGCCTGGATTACTGAGGAGGGCTCTTCCCTGCTCACGTTCACTGCTCGCACGTAAGTGACAGAAGATATTTACAAATTGGGTTCCATTAGTATAAAGTTTTTGTTTGGGGGGAAAAGGCTTTAAAAAAAAAAGATGGCATCAACACGCTTTCTTTTTCCTACATGGATACACAATCTGGAGCTGGAGGGGCTGGCAGGAATCCAGGAGATGATCTGATCCCGCCCCTCCTTTACAGATGAGGTCACTGGGACCCACAGGGGTGGGTCAGCAAGGGCCTGGGATTCGAGTTAAAGCCTGCAGCTGAAAGCCAGGTGTCCTGCATTTACTCCTTGTCTCCCTCCCTCATTCATTTTATTTTTTAAATTTTTATTTATTGATTTGAGAGAGAGACACACACACAGACATCCATTTATTGTCCCACTCGTGTAAGCACCCATTGGTTGCCTCCCCTACCTGCCCTGAGCTGGGCTTGAGCCCACAACCCCGACACGTCGGGACACAGCGCTAACCGACAAAGCCACAGCCAGGGCATGCGCTCATGTTCAACACTCCCTCCCTGCCTGCCGGGCGCCTGTCCCGGGACAAGAGCTCAGAAGCGGGTCACATTTTTGGGATATCTGTCTCCTCTGCCCTCTGCCCTTGTAAGCAGAGCCACCGTCCTTGCCTCTAGAAAGTAGTGGAAGGGCAGACAGCTGAGAGCAGCCTGTGAGAACTCCCAGCCTCCAATTCCTGAATTCTAAACACTTGCAGAGAACAAGACTGAGGGATGACTCAGATGGTTGACCTGTAAGCCAATAACCAGGACCAAACGCCCTGGCTTCATTAGGATCTCGGAACTGTAAGACTCAGAAACAAGAAAGAGAGAGAGAAAGAGAAAGAGAGAGAGGGAAAGAAAGAAAAAGAAAGAATAGAGTTGATGCTGCAGGCAGAGGGGCAGACCCCCAGAGCACAGAAAGCTGCAGGATTTCTTCCCAAACCAGTGTCTCTTCCCACTGGGCCCAGACCAACCAAAGCACTGGGGCAGCCACTCCACAGGAGAGAGAATGGAAAGCTTCCCGAGTTGGGGTTGTACGGAGCTCCTCGACAGAGCCATCCTGAGCGAAATGATGCTGGGATGCTGGAGGCTGGGGCTGCTTTTAAAACCAGCCCGGCCTCTGAGCGTTACCTTCTGCCCAGGAACAGGGCTGGAGGGGAGGCGGTGGGGAGGTCTGCCTGGGAGGGTCCCCTCAGCACAGCAGCCCCACTTCCTCTCCGTGGGATGTGACCCTGCTGTGACCCTGCTGTGACCCCACAGGTGTTCCCCTTCCCCTGCTGGCTGCTGGCCAGAGCTCAGATTACAGTTTTTCCCACAGCTCCTGAGACCCAAGCTTTTCAAAAGGGGGAAGGAAGGAAGGAAAGACGGGGAGGGAAACAAGGATCATAAGATAACGGGGAGGTGAGGCGAGGAGGGGGCTGGGGTGCTGACCGGAGGGAGGATCGGGCGGAGAGAAACCAGTGAGTGATTCATTGTGAAACTGGCACCGGAGGCCTGGGCCCTCTGGGTCAGCTCTTGCCCAGGCGCAGAGGCCTGTGTGCTGGGCCTCGGTCACGCATCGCCTCCAATTTAGATTCCCAATAACTCCAAAGGAGTCCTGAGAAGCACACACCTGCATTTTACGGGGCTGATGCTCCACTCTCAACTTGAGCTGGTCCCCGCCCTGGTCACGCCAGGACAGTGCGCTGCGGATGCGTCCGTTTGTTGGCAGATCCCCTCCCGTCCAGCTGCACTGCAGGGTTCCCTGCGTACTTAACGAGCTAATCTGTTGGAGGCCAACGCTGAAAATACATCACAGTTTTTAGAATGCCGTTAGGGTTCTGCTCTTCATTTTTTAATTTACAAGGAGCCTTTGAAAGCAGAGGGGACCCAAGTCTCCCCCAATCTCTGAGAGGCCCTCACACCACCTCCCACAGCCCGAGCGAGGCCTCTATGGGGCCAGGGTTTCCCCTAGAGGACACCCCCAGGAGAGTCCCAGCAAATACTCTGGAAGGAAGCAGTCATGGCACTGTCACTGTTGCAGAAAACTGTCCTGACCCCTGCCAAAAGGGTAAGGAAGCCTTTATTTGGAACGATCACAGTGAGTGTTAAGACTATTGCAAGAGAGGAGATTGGGGTCAACTCCGAGTACAAGAAGACATGGGGATTGGTAGCCAAGAGGCAGTTTGGGTGAGGGTCCATGAGTGGGAAATTAACCAAAGCAAATGTCAAGGCGAAGGGTGTTGCTAAGCTGACTGACTTAACAGGGTCAGGTATCAGGGTGAAAGGGTTCTTCCTAAACTGACTGAGGGTTCTTGCTCTCCCTGGCCTGTGCAGCCCCAGCAAGGATGGGGCCACGCCTAGAGGAGAAGGAGGCTCAGGGGAGCCTGACTCAAGTTTGGTGGGGGAGACAGTCTTTGTCCGTCACAGACCCTTCATCCCCAAGGCTCCCACAGCTACTGTGACTCACAATTCGTTCTCCTTCATGAGGAACTAAGAAGAGGAGAGAAAGGAGGTCGTCTGGATACCAACTAAGGAGCTATCCCAGCCCCGGCACTGAGTCCCCATGTGCTGGTGGCTCACCCCACAGCCTTTCCTGGACTCCTTCCACCCAGGAGCATCTCCTCATGGGAGGAGATGAAAATGCCAAGACACCTTCCCAGCCTCCTCCGCAGCTAGAGGTGGCCTTGTCACCCAGCTCTGGCCACCAAGAGAGAAGGAAAATCCTCCTGAGTGACTGTTAGGAAATATTTCTGGGGGTGAGAAGACAAGATGCGTGGTGCTGAGGCAGCCATCCCCCCCATCGCGAGATGGCAAGCCCCAGGACAGACAGGGTGCTGAGAGGGATGAGAGAAGGAGCTGGGTCCTCAGTGACGTGGCTGAGCGGGGGCACCGACCTCCGAACAGTCTACACCTGGGCTTCCTAATGACGTGAGGGCACGAGGTGGCTCTTTCATTGAGGCTGATCTTGGGCAGGTGTTCTTGCAGCCCAAAGCGTTTCTGACACCCAGGGCCGTGCTAGGGTTTTTAAGGACACAGAGACATCCAGCCTTGGGCTCCTCCTTCTAGTCTAGAAGGTTGTAGCTCAAGTGAGGAAACTAGTCAAAAGTACATCGTTCATTGCCCTTCAACATTAACTTGTAATCTAATCAGGTTTTAAACTAAAATGAACGGAGCAATCCCACTCCCACGAATTTTCCCGCAGAGCATGTGTATAAAGGTAGCCACTGAACTGTAACCTATACGTAATGGAGAAAATGTAGACATACCCCAATGTTTGATAACAGGGGGTGAAATTACAGCCCAGACATAGGTATTATGAAGTCGTTAAAGATGATGTTGACCTATACTTAGTAAAGGGAGTTCTTTAGGTAAGAAGAATTCTTACCACTTTCCTCCCACCCCAAATGCAGGAACTGGTTTGTCTCTTTTGCTGCTTAGGCACCCAGTGGCCAGTGCCTTCATCATCACAACTTCTTTATTCATTCAGTCAACCAACATTTATTGAAGGCCTACTCTGTGCCAGGCATTGTGCTAGGTGCTGGGGGGGAAAGTCATGATCCTTCACTTAAGAGAGCCTACAGTCTCATGTTAAAGACAAGCATGGTTCATGCCTGACCAGTGTAGCTCAGTCGTTGAGCATCAACCTATGAACCAGGAGGTCAAGGTTGTTTCTGGTCAGGACACATGCCGGGTTTGCAGGTTCGAACACTAGTAGGGAGCATACAGGAGGCAGCTGATCAATGATTGTCTCTCATCATTGATGTTTCTATCTCTCTCCTTCACCCTTCCTCTCTGAAACCAAATAAAAATATATTAATATATATATATTTTTTTTAAAAAAAAGACAAGCCTGATTCAAAGAATCACACAAATAGTTCCTCTAAATGCTCCTAACTTCTTATTTTGAAACAACTTTAGACTCACATAGAAATAGTACAGAATTCCTGTGTAACCTTTGCCCCACTTCCTTCAATGATAATATCCTACATAATCACAGTGCAGTTATGGAAACCAGAAAATTTACATGGACACTATACTTTTCACTAAGGCCTCCTATTACATTTCTCATAGTGATTTTTATCACACTAATTCTTTAGTAATTATAACAAGTAAATACTATCACCCTTGTTTTATAGATGCAGAAACTGAGATTCAGACCAGGCACCTAATGTGCCAAAGATTACAGCTTGCAAGTTGCAGAGGGAGGACTTTGAACCCTGGCTGTAAGGCATCTGGCCTCGCCACTGAACATCCTGCCTCCGAACATTAGCCGAGCTGCCAGAGCTGAGTTTTCTTATTCAAATCCAAAAAACAAAAAACATAGCATAACAATAAATGGCTGGATAACTATTAGAACTTGTAACATTTGGATACCATCTTTACAGCCAAGACATTTGCTTCCAGAATCAAAGTGTGTTTCAATGGCTCCCAAAGGAAGTTGCTCTTTAAATCACTGTGGATGAAACAATGCTCTTTGGGCCAAGCTTCCAAACATTTCCCTCTGCTTGGAAATAACTTCAGCTGAAACATGTTCACTCTCAAGAGGAAGTTTCTTTGTAAGAAACTGCAAGAAATGCAGGTGCAGTTAAGGCCTCCCCTAAACAAAAGTTTCAGAAAACACTGGCTTCCTCTCAAAATCATACTCGTTTCCAACCGATTCATTCCCACATAACTCAAGCCAAATGAAATCTGCAAGAATACATATGTGGTTTGATCTGCTTTGTGTTGGAGAATATCAACCCCAAGGTCAGTTGGAGATAAATAGATAGAAAGAAAGAAAAAAACTGAACAAGGAAAAACACCTCTTTTTTTTTTTCCCAATTGTGCTTCTGTGGCATGTGTACTTTTTACCAAAATGCAGAAGTTACTTAAATGATGGCGGAGCCCCACTCTCTGCTATGGTGATCCTTCCGGTGATTTTGAGCAGGTAGCCAGATCCTTTGGGATTGCTTCCCTTCTCGGTTTTGCAAAGCAGAAAGCAAAAGAGCTTCAAGTCCGTGCCTCCTTTGCTTTTTGTAGGGTGGGGGTGGGGAGACAGACAAGAACTAGTGAAACGTGTCCTCACTGAAGTAAGAATAGCAAAGGGCCTGCGCTGGTGGAATTTACAGTTTAGAAATTAAGACAGTGAACAAGTAACTGCAGAGTATACACCTGATTTGAAATGACTCTGATGAAAGTAAAGGAACCAAGTGACAAAGCAGGACTACATTTGCACCTGAAGACCAGAATCATGGCTACAGAAGAAATATACAACATTAGCACAGACAGTGAAGACATGCACATTTTTTGAGTTTTGTATCCCTTTCTGGAAAGATCCGAAGGGGTGAAGGAACCAATGGCTCTCTGGTGCACCCAGGGCTGCTGAGTCCCAGACACCAAGTCTTCAAGTCTTCTCAAGAGACCTTTGCCCCCACATGTGGCATCAATGCAGCCGGCGCCTAATGAGAACCTGCAGCTGAGACTCAGGATAAATAAGTACATAATTGAAGCTGCAGCTGGGCCAGATAGCCCCAAACCTAGCAATAAAAGGCCCAAGACCTGGCACCAGCACCAGCCTGCCTTCTTTCACAGCGGGGTCTCATCTGGGTACTTCCAAACCCAATACAAAGAGGAGGAATCTGTAGATCTCTCGGTAGCTCCTGCTCAGTGGCCCCAGGCAATGGTTGACTTTGTACTTCCCTGGATACCCAAGAGCCAGTGGTCAGTGTCAGATCATACCAGATTACAAGTCTACACATCCATAAGTGACACACTCAAGGGGCAGACTCAGTGAGCACCAAAGCACCACTGAAGCAAGCCCTGCTCCATAGGGGTGTCTCTTACACAGCAGCTCTCCCCCTGTGGTCACAGCCAATTGGCCTGGAAGTCAATTCCTCCCAGTGACACCAACAGCAATCAAGTCTCAACTCTAACAAGGCTGTGCTCACTGCCCACAAAGGGGTGGACCTAGAACTCCCAGTTCATGTGACTGGGGAGGCTGGGCCACTGGCCCTATAGAACACCTGTTACACAAGGCTATTCTACAAACTGAAGGAGGCATAGCAGTTCTACCCAATACATAAAAACAAACACAGGGAAGCAGCCAAAATGCAGAAACAAAGAAACATGTCACAAATGAAAGAAATGGAAGAAAGAAAACTACTGGATATAGAGTTCAAAACCATGGTTATAAGGTTACTTAAGAATCTTCTAGAAACTACCAAAAAAAGAGAAAAAGAACCAGTCAGAAATTAAGCATACACTGATTGCAATAAAGAATAATATACAGGAATTCAACAGTAGAGTGGAGAATTCTGAGAACCAAATCAACCATTTGAAATATGAAGAAGCAAAAAACATCCAACCAGAAGAGCAAGAAGAAAAAAGAATTCAAAAATATTAAGATAGTGTAAGGAGCCTCTGGGACAAACTTCATGTGTACTATCCTTCACATTAGGGGAATGCCAGAAGAAGAGAGAGAGCAAGATACTGAAAACCTATTTGCAGAAATAATGAGAGAAAACTTCCCCTACCTGGTGAAAGAAATAGACTTACAAATCCAGGAAGCACAAAGAACCCCAAACAAAAGGAACCCAAAGAGGACCACTCCAAGACAGATCACTATTAAAATGCCAAGGGTTAAAGACAAAGAAAGAATCTTAAAAGCAGCAAGAGAAAAGCAATTAGTTACCTATAAGAGAACACCCATATGATTGTCAACTGAATTCTCAACAGAAACTATGCAGGCCACATGCGAGTGGCAAGAAATATTCCAAGTGATGAGTAGCAAGGACCTACAACCAAGCTTACTCTACCCAGCAAAGCTATCATTTAGAATTGAAGGTCAGATAAAGTGCTTCACAGACAAGAAAAAGCTAAAGGAGTTCATCACCACCAAACCAGTATTAAATAAAATGTTGAAGGGTGTTCTTTAAGAGGAGTAAAAAGAAGAAAAAGATAAAAAATATGAACAACAAAATGGCAACAAATACCTATCAACAGGTGAATCTAAAAATCAAAATAAAGGAATAAGAAATCTAATGAACAGAATAATTTGGTGAGTAAAATAGAATCAGAGGCACAGAAATAGAACAGATAATTCTCAAAGGGAATGGGGTGAGAGGCGGGAAGAGATTAAACAAATGTATATGCATATATCCATTACCTATGGACACAGACCAGCGGTTCTCAACCTGTGGGTCTCGACCTGTTTTCTGATGGTCTTAGGCTCTATAGCAGTGACCCACAGGTTGAGAACTGCTAGCAGGGTCACCTAAGATCACCGGAAAACACAGATACAGTGGTACCTCGATATACGAGTGCCCTAACATATGAGATTTTTGAGATACGAGCCATCAAGCAAGCTATTTTTGCTTTGAAATACAAGCAACAGTTGAGATACAAGTAATCACACGGATCGGCCAGCTGCACACGACCCATCAGTTTACCATGACTCAAGCGTCTCATAGTTTCCCATGCCTCAAGGTTACAGAACAAATTAAACTCGTATCTCGAGGTACCACTGTATTTACATTATGATTCACCACAACACGAGGAACTGTATTAAATGGTTGTGCCATTAGAAAGGTTAAGAACCACTGACATAGACAATAAGGTTGCGAAGGCCTGGGCTGGATGGGAACCAAGTGGAGGGGGGCAATGGGAGGGGAAAAAAGGGACATCTATAATAATCTCAACAATAAAGACTTAGAAAGAAAGAAAGAAAGAAAGAAAGAAAGAAAGAAAGAAAGAAAGAAACCTTTTCCTATCAAAGAAGAAAATCCACCACGCACAAAAAAATTATAAAACTTTGAGCAAAGCCCTGGATGGCATGGCTCAGTGCTTAGAGCATCAGTCTGAGTACTGGAGGTTCTAGAGTTCAATTCCTGGTCAAGGGCACCTACCTGGGTTGCAGGTTTGATCCTTGCCCCCAGTTGGGGCACTTGTGGGAGACAACAGATTGATGTGTCTCTCATATCAATGTGTCTCTCTTCTCTCTCTCTTCCCTTCTCTTCCACTCTTTCTAAAATTCAATGGAAAATAATTTTAGTTTCTCAGCTGAGGAATAATTAAAAAACATGGCTGAGAAAATATGATCCTATATAATAAAAAGGTAATATGCAAATTGATCATCACTCCAACACACAAGATGGCTGCCCCCTGTGGACACAAGATGGCCAGCAGGGGAGGGCAGTTGCGGACTATCAGGCCTGCAGGGGAGGGCAATTAGGGGTGACTGGGCTGGCAGAGGAGGGGAGTTGGGGTCAACTAGGCCTGTAGGGAAGGGGAGTTGGGGGAGACCAGGCCAGCAGGGGAAGGCAGTTAGTGGTGACCAGGCCAGCAGGGGAGCAGTTAGGCATCCATCAGGCTGGCAGGGAGTGGTTAGGGGGTGATCAGGCTGGCAGGCAGAAATGGTTAGGGGCAATCAAGCAGGCAGGCAGGTGAGCAGTTGGGAGCCAGCAGTCCTGGATTGTGAGGTGGATGTCTAAATACCCATTTAGGCCCAATCCCACTTGGATCCCACAAGGGTGCAGGCTGGGCTGAGGGAAACACCCCCCCCCCTACACACCTCCATGCATGAATTTTGTGCAACAGGCATCTAGTATTTTTATAAAAACTACAAATATACATGTGTGTTGTGTACACGGGATACAGGGGGAACAGGAGGATTCACAACAAAATATTAAAAGAGGTTATTTCTGCCAAGGTTGCATTAGGACTTTTGTAGGCAATAGGCACTTTGCTTTCATGGATCCTTTCCTCCGTGAAAAAGAAAAATAGTTTAAAACTATATTCTATGGTGGCATTGGTATAAAGATGGATATAAGCCAGGTTAGGTGCACTGTTATATGTTCATTACTATGAGAGTCATTTCCCCCTTCTTATTTTAAGATGAATTAAAATTAAAACATTGTAGGCCCTAGGCTGTATACCTCCTGGGCCTATTCGGAAACTCAGCCCTGATTTCTAAGTAATGAGCTTACTTGGTGTTTATTTCCTTCTTTTGGCCCATCTGCATTTTCTATATTTTCGGTACCAAAAATTTATTTTTTTATAATAATGAAAAACTATTTGAACAAGTAAAATGGTGAACATAAATCAATGGCCCATATTATGCAATGCCAATACCCACAACTGAGAGCCAAGGCAGACTCTGGGGCTGCACGCTCCAGGGACTGTAAAGCACCCCATTGGGTACAGCTTGGCACCCACATGGTGCTGCTGATCTGGCCCATCAGATGGCTCCGTGCTTTAACGAACCATCAAGACAAAACCTCTGGTTTTCAAACTAAGTAGCTCTCTGACTGACCCGAGAGAATGGTCCCACGCCCTGTCCTGCCCCTACAAAGATGTACACCATCCACCCACAATGGCCTTCTTTCCCAGGGGTGAAGATGGTTTGCCAGATTCCAACACACTCTGGGACCCAGTGTGACAGGCATTTAGATAGGAAGGGCAGCTTCTTAATTATGGAGCGGCACTAACCAGCCCTTCCAGGGTCACTCACAGAGCCTATGCACCGTAGCTGGTCGTCTTTGCCACCCTGTGAAGTTTGTCAACGTTTAATAGGTTTGATTTTACAAAGTCAGCCTTTCCAGTACGGATTTGTAACATGTACCTTCTCTTATTTATCGGCGTGTTCAATAAATTTCGGTAAAGTATCTACTCTGTCCCAGGCGCTCTTCTAGGAGCAGGAGACACAGTGGTGAGCAAGACAGACACAGCCCCCGTTCCCATGTCCTGGAAGGAGAGACACAGAACAAGGTGCTTTGAAAAGGGAGAAGCAATGGGTGCGCTGAGTGTGTGGGGCAAGGGGACTGCACCCAGGCAGAGAACTCAGTCTCCCCAAGCAAGGAACGTTTAAACCCAGACTGGGAGGTAAGTAGGAGTGGGCAGGAAGGGGAGGAAGAACGCACCAGGCAGAAGAATGTGCTAATGCCCAGAATCTGCGCCTAGAGTCTGTGAATCGCTAAGAACGGAAGGGGTCCCAGAGGGCTGGGGAGTAAGGCACGGCTGGGAATCAGAAAGGAGCCAGAATGTGAAGGGCTATGCGTCCAGTTAAGGAGCTGGGACCACTGCTCTGACTGCCAGGGAAGCCCTCACTGAGTCTTCAGCGAAGGGCTGCTTTGCTCCTGGGTGGAGAATGGAATGCCTTGAACTCCACTTGTGGCCCTGCAGTCACTGGTGATGGCTGTTGAGCAGCATAAACCCAGGGGAAGGTTTACTGCAGCCTGGTTTAGACAACTAAAAAAAAGGATGCACGGCAGGGATGTGCAGGGGATCTCTCTGCTTCTAGACCAGTGGTTCTCAACCTTCCTAAGGCCGCAACCCTTGCATACAGTTCCTCATGTGGTGGTGACCCCCAACCATGAAATTTTGCTACTGTTATGCATCGTGATGTAAATACCTGCATTTTCCAATGGTCTTAGGCGACCCCTGTGAAAGGGTCGTTCGATCCCCAAAGGGGTCGTGACCCACAGGTTGAGAACCGCTGTTCTAGACCCTCAGTCCCAGCCTTCAGAACCATACAAACAAGTAAAACTTAGACTCAAACCGGGTGAAGGGGTGTACTATGCTGTCCCCCGTGCTGCAGGTTTATAACACGTCTTGATTCTTCCGGCATACATCTCCCAGCCTCCTTTTTCTTCTCCCAGATCATCCTCACTCTTTGAATTCCCATATGAAGTTTAGAATCAGCTTGTCAATTTCCACTAAATAAAATCTGCTAGTATTTTTACTTGGATTGCATTAAATCCAAAGATTAATTTGAAGAAAAATGACACCTCTGCAGTATTAAAGCTTCAAATCTATGAATGTGGGCTAGCCCTCTATTTATTTAGTGTGTTTTTTTTCATTTCTTTCAATAATGATATGCTATTTTCAGTAAAGAGGTCTTGCATGTGTTTTGTGAAATGTATTCCAAGATATGTGATGTTTTAGGTGATTATTATAGGCAAATATTAAAGATATTAATTAAATGAAATAACACCTTGGGAAAGTACTTTATAACATGTAAAACTTGATACGAATTTGAGGTGTTCTCTCCAACACCCACTGAACACATCATTTTGGAATGCCTGTCTGCACGTTCTTAAGGCATTTTTCCCGGTAGCTATTAATGAACCAAGATGCTGAAGCTATACAACCAGGACGGCCAAAAAGTGACATCAGAGGTCAAGAAGAGAAGTACTGACCTGGAATAAACTCTTAAGGAAAAGCAAGTTGTCACTCTGAGTTTGAATTTTACCCAACAGCACCAGATGGCCTGGGGGATGGGGAGGAGGGGAGCGGAGGATGGATCTCAAAAAGGACACCATGCAATCAAAACTCAGGGACTTGCTATACTTGATACAAGGTCTCATTGAACCCTTGAGTTCCTGAAACTGTTGCTGAAAATTAGCCTAGACCAGCCCTCAGGGGGAGCTGAGGCCTCCTCCCACCTTCGGGGGAATTCTCATCCACAGAGCAGACCGAGGCAGGCCAGACCTGGCTTCCTCCGGGGACAGTCCCCGGCAATACTGCCGTGAGTCTGACCCAGTGACTCACACCACCTTCTCCGAGCCCAGCCTCCCAGGCAGCCTCCTCCACCTGCCCAGCCCTGCCTGCCACAAACCCAGCTCTGGGTCTCACCTCCTTCCTCTTCCCAGCAGGCTGCAGGAGAAAAAGGTCAAGAATGATCACTAGTCATTGAATCAACAAATGTTTTAGGCACTGAGATACCCCAATGAACTGCACAGTAAAGTCCCTTCCTTCCTGGAGCTACACTGTTGGGAGGAGGGGTGAGCATGCCCCAGGGGGACAACCGACAGGAGCAGGGAACAGGACCATCAGTTGCAAACCTAAAGGATTTCGGGGCCTGGCCAGTGTGGCTCCATGGCTGAGCCTTGACCTATGAACCAGGAAGTCACGGTTCAATTCTCAGTCAGGACACATGCCCAGATTGTGGGCTTGATCCCCAAAAGGGGGTGTGCAGGAGGTAGCTGATCAATGATTCCCCCTCATCATTGATGTTTCTTTCTCTCTCTCTTCCTCTCCCTTCCTCTCTGAAATCAATAAAAATGTATTTTAAAAAGTCTGGGCTTTAGTTTGGGTTCCCCTTGAAAAGTAGATGCTAGGAGGATTTGAGAGTCAGGTGCTTATTGAAGAAGTGATCCCAGGAAGCCGAGGGGAGCAAGCGGGGACGTGACAGGAGGGGGAAAGCCAGCTTGTTAGTGAGAGGGTTACCATGACGGACAACTGAGGTTCAGTCCTTGGAGGACCCTCAAGCGATGGCACCCAAGGTGCCACTGAAGAGCAAGGAAGCTCAGGAGTTCCCACACCCTCACTAGTGGAGGGTCGCTCCTCAGGTCTGCACTCCCTGGCCCCTCAGGCAGAGAGTGGCGGTACCCCACGGGAATGTACAGCAGTGGTTCTCAACCTGTGGGTCTTGACCCCTTTGGGGGTGGAATGACCCTTTCACAGGGGTCGCCCTAAGACCATCGGAAAATGCAGATATTTACATCACGATGCATAACAGTAGCAAAATTTCATGGTCAGAGGTCACCACCACATGAGGAACTGTATGCAAGGGTTGAGGCCTTGGGAAGGTTGAGAATCACTGATGTACAGGAATGGTCTGCAGGAGTCCTGGGAATGGATTATGGGGATGTGGGTGCCACTGGCAGCTTCTGCTACTCCCAGTAATCTTGTCCCTGTTATAGGCCCAGCACTAAGGGGGTTTCAGGTGCACAGCAGGCTCTCGTTAATATTGGTTGAGTGACTGGATGTTTTCTCACCTGGAGAGGTCTTGACAATTATTTCAGAGTCGGCAGCAGACTTAGAAACAAAGGGTTCAAAGCACCTCAGGCTGTGTGACTAGAGAAAGTCCCTTCTCCTTCCCCATCTCGGTCTTCACAGTCACAGAACAGGGACTCGCCAGCCTCATGGACAGTAATGGGGAGTCCGTAAGAGACACGGCGAGAAAGTGCTGCGAGACACCAGGACATGCCACGCTATTTTCTTGTGGAAAGAGCCTGGGATGTGAAAGGAGGCCTGAAAAAAGCCGATGCTTGGCCAAGTCAATGCCCTGAGTCCGTTTCCTCGCTGGCAGAACGGACACAATGACAACCAGGCCCCAGCCTGTCCCCGGATGCTGTTCCAGGGCTCCAGAGGCCAGATGGTGCACGTCCCGTCTGTGCTGGTCCTTCCAGAACGCTATCAAAATGACAACGAAGGGATGTGGCTGTTTAAAGGGGGATCGTAAACCCACGATGACAACGCAACAGGAGAGGAAATGAAAGCAGCAACGTGCCGGCAGCCAGCAGATAGAAGGCCGATGAGCACATGGCTCAGCTGGAAGAGAAAGTTAGATATGAAAACAGCGGAGAAGAAATGTAGCCCCAAACATGAGCCACTAGACAGACACCTCTAGAAGTGAGGGTGAAGGTGGGGCAAAGAACAGGAAAGTCCCTTAAAGAAGATTAGAGTCCTAAATCCCTCACCTTCTCCCCCTCCCGCCCGGGGGCAGAAACTCTGGGGGCGGGGTCCAGGAATCGGGGTTTTACAAGCCCTCCCCATGACCCAGGGACTCTCGGGGACTTATCTGATTCCGGTGGCTTGCACACTATGGTTGTCTGTCTATGGACTCGGCTATTTTACATCCTTGTAAGGTTACAAGTTCACTTGTAGAAAAACTGACAATGCAGTTTTTTTTTGTCCATAGAAATGCAAGTGAATTTTGCCCCCGTAGAGATGCATTGGTTTTCAGGAAAGACAACCTCATTCCAGTTCATTGTCCTATAGGGTACTAACAAGGTTTACAGCCACTGGCAAATTCATTCCAGAATGACCGATGAGATATGTCTGTTTGGATTTTCCCCTTAACCGGTTTTAACAACTTCCTGTTCCCCTCCGTAATTCAGCTAAATAAAGGCAATCTTTAATACAAATCCACTTATCTATATGAATGAAAGCCGTACTTTACCTTTTTGAAAAGTGTATTTTAGCAAGGGTTCTCACAATCCAGGCCTCCACACCCGGCAGCATCACCTGGGGACCAGTTAGTGATGCCAATCCTCAGACCCCACCCCGACCAGCAGAATCAGCACCTCTGGGGGCGGGGCCCAGCCCTTCGCGCTGTGGGATGGAGTTTGAGAAGTACTATTAGCACATCCATCACAGGCGGCCACAATGCTGCTTTATTCCCGGCTTGGGGTGAAACTTGAACCTGACCATCGATGTGGTCTCTGTCACAGCCTGTCCGTGATGGATGAGAACCAGCCAGGCCACCCTCTCTCATCGCCAGAGACAGCTCGGCTGTCCCATCACCCACTCCCCGGCTCTCCCTGCAGCGTGAAAGGATGGAACAAGGGTCCTTTGTGAGCCTGACAGAACATGAATGTCAAGACACCCTTGAGGGGGTTCGTCTAGGGCCTGTTTACACCTGCTGGCCTGGCTCCGTGGCAACCAGAACCCCCAAGCTTCAGAACTACTGGTCCCAAAGGGGCCATGACCCCAGAGAGACGTGAGGATGGAAAAAAGCCGATCTCAGCACCCAGCCCCAAATGTTGTGTTCGGTTATTCTCTGCCTCCTGCCATCATAGAGTGTTATTCCCTTGCTGGCAGATGCAAACTAACAAGCCCATTGTGCGCTGATCTGGAGCACACATGCCACCATCTGCCCTGCAGCCTGACTGGGAGCTCTGCCCTGTTCGCAGGAAGCCCCATCCCCACCCCTGACAGCCAGACCGCCTCCCAACTGCCCTTCCCCAGGGAGGATCCAGCAGAAAGTCTCCCCTTCCTTCCCACAACCGATAGGATGGGCAGGGCATGGCAGCCGCTCCTCACTCCCACAGCCCAACACCCCTGCCAACTGGCTGCTGCCCATCGCTCTCCTGGGCCTCATCACGGGGACACCTAACGCCCAGTGGGCAGCACGATGGGGGAGGGGCACCCTTGGGAGACAGCAGAGCACAGTGAGGAAGAGAGGAGATTCAGGGAATCTTGCCTCCACCACTGAGCAGAGGAGTAAACTCGGGGGTGTGGCCTCCCTTCTTCCAGCCCCATCTCCCCAGTAGAATGGGGGTGACAACACCTTCCTCTGGGGGTGCTGTGAGGACGAAATGAGTTGATGATTTTTTTAAAAATATATTTTGTTGATTTTTTTACAGAGAGGAAGGGAGAGGGATAGAGAGTCAAAAACATCGCTGAGAGAGAGACATCGATCAGCCACCTCCTGCACGCCCCCTACTGGGGATGTGCCCACAACCAAGATACATGCCCTTGACCTCAAGCGAACCATTGAGCCAAACCGGTTTCGGTGATGATTTTAACTATAGCCCTAAACACCGAGCCACTCCCCCGGTAAGCTCTGGGTGGTGTGTGTGGCTTGGTGGTGGTGGCTGACCATGAAGCAGATCCCCCCAAAGCCCCTGGAAGGATGGAAACAGGTACCCAGTGCAGGCCAAGCTGAGAGGCCGGGAAGGAGCTGGTCACAGAGGAACTGTGCCACCCACGAGAAGCACCCCCAGGCACCGCAGTCCCAGGGCAACTGCCGGTGACCTTGGATGGGGACACAGCCAGCCTCTGTGCCAGTGGAAAGACCCAACTGGAAAAATCTCAGTGGAAGCTCTTTGTCAGGTGGAGCAACACTAAACAAAGGAGTTCCTTCCTCCTTTCTTTAGTCACCAAAATCCTCGTCTTGTCTCTAAGAGGCCCAGGTGAAAGACTGCTTCCCACCTAAAACCAGTGGTTCCCAATTGAGAGTGATTGGCCCAGAGGGGGACTTACTACAGTAATGGCTTCTAGAGGGTGGAGGTGCTAGATGCCTCTGAACAACCTACAGCCCCCTCAGCAAAGCACTGTGCAACCCCGCATATCAGCGGTGCTCAGAGCCAAATATTGTCGCCTGGCTTACAACAATCTCTGCCACCTGTGTGCACTTCAGACACCTTGTGTGAGCCTGTGTTGGGACACTGGCCTGATCCTGCCAGGTGTTGTAGTTAGCTGATGGCCTCCTGGCATAGCAGAAAGGACACGGGCTCGGAGTCCTGGCTCAGCCCCTCACTGTCTAGGACCCAGAAACAGTCATGTAGCTTCTCTGAGATCTTCCCCGCATCTGAAAAGGGGGAATCAGAATCCCTATTTACAAGGTTCTGGTAAGGATGGCATAAACTAATCTATATAGAACACCTGGCTCATGGTGAGTGCTCAGTAAGTTATAGAGGCCCATCACTAGAGGCAGCCCCGGAGGCCATAATGCCTGGCATATCTTTGGATCTCACGCAGCATCCTAGGCTGTGCCATGCACACAGCCGCCTCTCAGAAGCTGTTGTTGAACTAAAGTGAAGTCTTCCCAGGAAGCACAGCTTGAGAAATAAGCCCTGCCCACCGCGTGATCCATTATCCTGCAATTTTAGATGGTTTTGACCTCTTCCTCAGGATGAACGGATATTTCAGAACAGCCTCTGTTTCTCCCTATCTCCAGGTCTCGGGCCCTTCGGGTGAGGAGGGAGGTTGAGACCTGCCTTTGGGTTATTTCTGGGCCGGCCAGCGCATTGGCCACTGCCTGGGAGCCACTAGAGCAGCCTGGCCATTTCTTGCTGACCGACTAGAGGATCCACCACTAGCCAAACAGCTGCTGCCGTGCCTGGAGCAAATAGTCAATGGAAAAGCCAGCTTCCTCATAGGAGGGACACAGACCTGCTGAAAGTCAGTCACACAGACAAGCCCTGATCCCATCCAACTCCGTTGCTGCTCCCAGAGACTGGATCTCCTATTTCTGTGCCTGGTGGCCCCCTGAGAATGGCAGGCGAGAGATAGCTCCCTGACTGTCCAAGTCCTCTGCCATGGACACCGTGAGTCCTGCCCCTTCTTGGCCCGCCCAGGCCAGGCCAGGCTGCCCAGGAAGTGTCAGGTGGGGGCTCAGATTGCAAAGATACAAAGTGGCACAGACATCCTGCCAGCCCCCAGGAATCCAGCCAAGCGGAGATAATGCTTATACGTACTGAGCATGCACCATAACTGCGAGGTGTCTCAGAGCTAACTCCTCCAGGCACCACGCCGCTCTGAGCTGCTTCCTCCAAATCCTTGATAAAAAGGAATCCAGGCACAACCATTAACGAAAAGGAGAACTCTGCTCCCAAACACCTGTCAGACTCCTGAGGCCCCCTGCCCTCCTGGCCCCCAGCACTTCCCCTGGGCACCGTGTCCAGGTCACATCCGTTCCAGGCTTCCCCTGGCACTTACCTTCCCTGAGCTTTCTTTCCTGTGCCACCCTGAGCACAACACCGCTGCCTGCCAGCTGCCCTGCACGCTCTGCTAAGGGCTAGGCACAGGGTGGCGGGGAGGAAAGGACACAGACGCTGCAGTTGGAACCCCAGCTGGGCCAACTTGGGCCATTAAGGGTCCCTAACCCCTCTGCAGGTGGGTGTGTTCAAAGTGGTGTCAGCCACACTTGTCTTCTAAGAGAGCTGTGACCTTTAAACAAAACTGTACGTGAAGGGCCTGGCCTGCCCAGAAAGGGCACCATTTTTAAAGGCATTTCACCCACTTGGCTGCAGAGTGCAGCTTCAGGCCTGAAACACACGGTTTGAGAAAGAAGCCATTTAAAACCAGCAGTTCCTCCGGCGCTTTATTCTTGGTGGATCGGATTCCCTCTGGATTAAGGAAGAATAGGCGTGTTCTCCCCTATTCCGCCTCCATTCACACAGGTGCGGAATCCACGGAGAACACTGGTTATGTCACAGGCACCCCAACGCAGAGGTTAGACCCACCTGGATTCAAATTTGCAGGTTATCTGAGGCGAATCCTTCACTGGTCCGACCAGATTGTGGCGGTTTTCAAGCCTGGCTACATAGTAGCCTCACCTGGTGCAAGCCCCACCCCAAACCAATTTCACCGGAATCTCTGCTGGGTGGGGCCCGGGTATCAGGACTTTTTAAGATGATTCTACTGTGAGATGCACTGGACAGACGTTCTCCAACATCTCTCCCAGGCACCCTGGTGCCTACAACAGTGTATGATTCAGAGCATATACTTATTATATGCGTTAAATAAATGAATAAAGATTCTGACTCACCTCTTTTGCTATTTCCACCTTCACAGTGTCTGAGGTAAGAGAAGCAAGAATTGCATTCTAAGTAAGAATCCCAGAGCAGCCGAAACCGGTTTGGCTCAGTGGATAGAGCCTCGGCCTGCGGACTGAAAGGTCCTGGGTTCGATTCCAGTCAAGGGCATGTACCTTGGTTGCAGGCACATCCCCAGTCGGGGTCTTGCAGGAGGCAGCTGATCGATGTTTCTCTCTCATTGATGTTTCTGGTTCTCTGCCCCTCTCCCTTCCTCTCTGTAAAAAAATCAATAAAATACATTAAAAAAAAAAAAAGGAATCCTAGAACAGTGTGGCCAGGGTGATTGGGAAACTGAATTTCTAATTTTATTTCATGTTGATTCCAGTTAAGTAGCCACATATAACTCTGGCTGCCCCATTGGGCAGCGCTGATACAGTGTCCACCTTTTACAAACACATTTCTATCTGGGTATCCCCATGCCCCTCTTTTACTAACTGTGCCCATTTGCATTTAAGAAAGCCCCTTCCCCCCACTGGAGAGTACTCTTTGGAGGGCAGCTGATGAAGTGGCTTTCCCCTCCTCCAGCCAAGGAAGGGGTGGGCCCAGGACGCAAGCTAAGTCAACCAGACTCTCCTCTCTGTGCACTTGATTCTAGCTTCAGTCTTGTAAGACTGGAAAATGAGGTGAGCAGATGAATACCCATGTCGATACTCTGAGACACTGTGTTAGCTTCCAGAACGTTAGTCTTAGTCCAGACTTGAAGGTAACAACCGTGACAGATGATGAGCTAGGCATTATTAGCATCACCATCCCTGTCACCATTCAAGTCACTTGTACCCAGCCGCTCTGATGTGCTGGCTCCTGAACTAGGTGCTTAAGTTGCCTCACTTCCTGTGCATCATTTCTTCACCGGTAGAATGGGAATCAATTCTCCTCATTTTTTCCAGGGTCCTTATGAAGACAGGTAATGATCCTAAGAGCTTTGAGCCAACAAGGAGTTACCCGGGTATCTGTTAGAGGTGTTGTTCTGGATGTAAGGGTGGGAGAATCACGGAAGAGTATGAGGCAGGACCTAGTATCTGTATTAAGTTCACAAGCTGTGTGTCACCAGGCAAGACACTAGTCTTCTCTGGGCTTTTGGCATGAGATTTAGACACATCCCTTCCCAGTGGCACCTTGTCTGACTCTTATCCGATCCCAATCTATGAAGACATCTCTCTTGCTTGGGCCATGCTGGCCTTGTATGCAACTCATTTCTTCTTTCCCCAGCAACCCACCTGACCAGGGAGTTGCCCTGGGCAAGTACTCCCATAGCTTCTTGTACTAAGTCTCTGTCAAAGCACTTTATTGGAATCATGGTTAACCATCTCCTCCACTAGCAGACCATAAGCCCTAGTAGGACAAAGACCATATCCCGCTTGTTCACGACTGTGTCCCCAGGGCTAGTACAGAGCCAGTGTCTGAAGAAGTGAAGACTTCAGTTCCAATTATTAGTTGTGTAATCTAGGGAAAATCACTCTCTGAAACTCAGGTTCCCCATCTATACAATTAGCATGTTGCAGTCAGTGGTCCTTAGTGGGTTTTACATGCATGGAGTCTTCTTGCCTCAATGAGCTTAAGAAGACCCAGCCTCCTCCACCCCCACCTTGCCTGGCTGGTGTGACCCAGGGGTTGAGTGTGGACCTATGAACCAGGAGGTCACAGTTTGGTTCCTGGTCAGGGCACATGTGCAGGTTGTGGGCTCCATCCCCAGTAGGGGGCGTTTAGGAATTATCTCATCATAGATGTTTCTATCTCTCCTTCCTTCTCCATTCCTCTCTAAAATCAATTTTTTAAAAATGCTTTTAAAAAGAGGATCCCACCTAAACTAGTTTCTTGAAGTCCTGTGACCTTCACTGACCAGCCTTGATTTCTGACCTTGGAGGCAGCAAGAGGCTGCTTTGGGAGCTTCCCGGACCCATGAAGCTCGAACAGCACGAACAACTTTAAGGAACAGATGGGGAACCGCCAAGGACCTCAGATTCTCCAAGGCCTTGTCTGTCCCGGCCCAAGTGTGGAAACTTCTGCTCAACAGAGAAGCGGGTGGTGAGAAATGCCACGCCACAGACCCAGGAAGCAGAGTCTGCCTGTCCCAGCCCAGGGGCCCGCATTTACCCTATGAGCCTGTTACCCACCTTTACTCCTGGTGGGAGAGCGGGGAGGCGTTTTAAAGAAGTTCCTGTGCCTTTTCCGAGTGACAGCTGTGAGGGGGGAGTGGGGGCACTGGGTCTCTGCATCCCTGAGCCCAGTCAACAAATGGGCGCTACCACACCTCCTTCTGGGACGGCTGACCATCCCCAGACCTTCCCGTGGGTTGCGAGGGCGCAGCTGGCTGCCTGCGGGGAGGAGGGGACCGGGTACCCAGAGCCCTGTCCCGGGAGGTGGACTAGAAGAGAATCCTGGGCTCCAGGTTCCCTCGGGTGCAGGTTTCGGGGTGGAACCGTGATTTTAACCCTTTCGCTTCCAGAGCGTGACCCTACCCCCCAGATATATCCTCCTTTTAGGAACGCGCGCGCCATTAGGGCTTCACGCTCACCCCAGTGCGACGACCTCGGGTGACCGAGACACTGAGGCCCCCAGAGGGAAGCGACCCGTCCGATGTCCCGCAGGAAAAGAGCCGCTGAGTCCGGTCTAGCACGCCGGCCTTGCAGGCCCTGCTCTGGCTTCTCTACACCAGGACGGGGGGTCCCCGCGAGGTGCGCCCCTGAGGAGACTCCCGCCCGCGGACCTTCCGAGCCCGGAGTCGCCGGGGAGTCCGCAGGGTTTGGCATGTTGTCAACTTCTGCCTCAGCTCCGCACCGGCTTCGCGGCGCCCGGAGAGAGAGGGGGTGCCAGGGGAGCCAGCGCTCACCCGCGCGTCCTAGAGGCAGCAACTTGGCGCGGGAGGCACGGACCCCGCGGGACGCGCTGGCCCTTTAAGGGGGGGACAGGGCGCATGCGCGGCGCGGGCCGGCGCCCGGCCGGGTGGGCGGTGGGCGGGCTGGGGGCGGGGGGGGGAGGCGGGCGGCAGCCGGCCCCGGGGCGGCGGGGAGCACAGCGGGCCCGGCTTTGCCTGCTGCCCGAGCCGCCACCGGGGCGTGCAGCCCGCGCTCGGCGCACGGCTCTCCGGGGACCAGCGCGGCTCGCGGCCGCCCCAGCCTGATCGCCCGCAGCCGGCGCCGCTCGCCGGCCGGGGCTGCAGAGCCTGCGGACCTGCCTCCGCGCCCCGCCGCGCCCTCCTCCTCCGCCTCCAACGCTTCCTCGGCCGGGGCCGCGGGAGCCCGCGCGAGCGAGCGAGCGCACCGCCCCGGAGCATCCCCGGCCCGCGCTGGCCGCGCCGCCGCCCATGCTGCAGCCCGTCCCGGGCGGCGACCCCGCGGCCGGAGCCTGCGGCGCGGCGACTGCAGCGCGAACGCGGGGCGAAGCCGCCGAAGCCCGGGCCCCGCGCCCCGCGATGGCTGGGCGGGCGCCGCGCCGCGCCGGGTGCCGGCTCTCCGCCTGCTGAGACCGGCCGGGCTGCGGACCCGCCCCGCCCTACCCCCGTCCGGGGGGCTCCGCGGCGGCGTCCGGGGCGCGCGGGGGCCGGCGGAGACAAAGCCCCCTCTGTGCGGGGAGCTGGCCGCGGGCGGGGAATGTGGTGCGCGTCGGCGCGTGCCCCCTCCCCGCGCCCCGCCGGCGGCGCGCCTCGGCTCCCGGACGGGTCACCGTGAAGAAGTCGCGCGAAGGGGATGGGGGTCCCGGCTCAGCGCTGATGCGGCCGGAAGCCGCCCGGGGACCCCGCAGCCCGGGAGCGCGCGCAGGTGTGAGCGTGCGATCTTTCGCGGAGGACTTTGTTCCCCCCAAAACCAGACCCCCGGGGGGGGGGGGCCCGGCCAGCGTGGGCACCGGCGCCCTGACCCTCTGCGCGCCCTGACCCTCTCCGTGGAGCCTCAGTGCCCCCCACCCCCTACCCCCCACCCCACGACTGTTCACTCTGCAAGCCCAGGCTGATGCCGGTCATTGTTCTCGCTGTCAAATGGGGGTGCTTTCTGAAGGCTGCCAAGTTGGGGTGTTCCCTTTTTATCCCATTTTCTCAAAGAATACGAGGCCTCTGAGGATGACCCTGGACCACTAATCCCCTCTGTCCCTCCCAATGCACTTGGAGGCACTGATTTTATTATTATTATTATTATTATTTTCTTATTGAGTAGTATTTTATTGTACCGGAGCCACGCCCTGGTTTCTTAAAGGCGCCTCTCCTCTGTTTGGCCATGTGTTCTCTCTGCAGCTGGTGTGTGGGAGGCCTCCTGTGAGCCACCAGTTTTCCCCTGCTTTCTGAAAGGTCCTTCCTTCCGGCCCCCCGACAAGGATTTGGGGATGCCAGGAGGGAAGAAGGGGGTCGGGGGCGGCGCTGCCCCAGCCCTTGCCTCTGCTGCCTCCCCTGGGGCCAGGCGTTTGGAAACCAGCGAAGGGGCCTCCGCCCAGAGAGACGAGGAGCCAGAGGAGGAAGGGGAAGAGGACCTGCGAGATGGAGGGGTCCCCTTCTATGTCAACCGCGGCGGACTGCCCGTGGACGAGGCCACCTGGGAAAGGATGTGGAAGCACGTGGCCAAGATCCATCCCGACGGAGAAAAGGTGGCCCAGCGGATCCGTGGGGCCGTGGACCTGCCCAAGGTGAGGGGTTTGTGTGTGTTGGGGGCAGGGTGGGGGGTCTGGGTTTTTGTGACCTTGAGGTTGAGAGAGCAAAGCCACATTTTGCTTGTTGGGGTAGGGGGGCTGTCATGGTGAGATTAAAAATACAGGCAGGTTGTGCCTTCCAGAACTTTCTCCCAGCTGCAGTTGAGGGGGTTCTGTGAGGCGCACAGCCCCCTTTCCTGGAGGCCCTCCTCTGTCTTTTTTAAAATGCCCGTGCTTTGTGGGCAGGGCAGCAGATTTACAGGTACACTAATGTGGATTGATACCTCATTTGCTAAACCAGAGAACTGTGGGCAGAGAGAGAATGAATGACTGAGAAGGTTACAGGGCTTTACATATTGAAAAAAAATGTCTTCATGTGCTATCTCACTGAATTCCCTAACCGTCTGGTGAAGTAAGTGCAGATTGAGGCCCATTTTCCAGATGGGAAATATGAAAACTCAAGTCGGAACTAGGGTCCCATAGGCAGTAAGTGGTAGAACTGGGTCTTTAGGCTCCATCCAGGTCATCTACTCTGCTGGACACTGGATGGGGACAGTTAGTTGTGCCCTGGCTGGTGTGGCTTGATTGGGTGTCTTCCCATGCACCAATATTACCAGTGAGATTCCAAGTCAGGGCATATGCTGGGGTTGTGGACTTGACCCCTGGTGGGGGTCGTGCAGGAGGCATCCGACCCATGTTTCACTCTCACATCAATGTTTTTTTCTCCTCCTTCCTCTCTCTATACAAAGCAATAATTTAAAAAAAAAAAAAACTTAAAAAAAAAAAAGAACGAGCTGGAGTGGCCAGTAGTTTGAGTGTTGACCTATGAACCAGGGGGTTCACAGTTCAATTCCCAGTCAGAGCACATGCCCAGTTGCTGGCTCAATCCTCAGTGGAGGCCTAGCAAGAGGCAGCCAATCAATGATTCTCTCATTATTGATGTTTCTATATCTCTCTCCCCCTCGCTTTCTCCCTGAAAGCAATAAAAATATGTATTTTTTAAAAAGAGGGCCTATGGAGAGGAGTGAAGTTAAATAAATTTTCTGTGCATGGCTGGAAGTCCTCCATGACGGCTGTCTTCAGTTGTGTCACCCACGAAGGCTGAGGCTGTGTCTCATTCCTCTTTGTTTTTCCAAGGTTTCCTGTGTGCCTGGCACAGGACAGGCATTTATATGTGTTTGCTCAATGAAAGGGTGCTTGAGACTTTGCGTGCTGGACAGTGGAAACCCGTGCCTGGTTTTCCTCTCCAACCTCTATGGTCAAGTTAACTAAAGAGGCAGAGGCTTGGAATCCCCAGAGAAAAGCTCTTGGGACAGAGGTCAGAACCCAGAGGTTAGCCCTGCTGGCTCAGGTGAGAAGGAAGGGGCTTGGCAGAGTGGCCGTTCGAGTGGCTTAGAGACAAGTGTCCTGTTTAGTTTTCACCACGTTTCGGGTAGAGCCATGAGAAACTACCTTCAGGAAAAGGGAATTTTGAGGTTGGAGTTTGAGCACCTGGCTGATGGTTCCTGAGTAAATAAAATGTGGATTGATGTTGAAGGGCTATCTTAGCATTTATTTAGCTAATGCACTATGGGTAGACATTTTGTCCTATAATGTATTCTTCAAAGGAGCACTGTGGCAAACATTTTAAACTGTAAGCGTGAGGGTCCGTCTCTGGTTATCTCCTTGGGATAAATTCCTAGAAGAGAACGTTTTGAACCGAAGGATATGACCGTTGGGTCCAGGTTGCTCCCCTACCTCTCTGACCTTCAACAGGTCCCTTGAGCCTGTCTGAGCCACTGTTTTCTCATCTGTCACCTGGGGTTGATGGTGGTGAAGATTAAGTGAGAGGCTGTACTAGAACATCTGCCAAACGAAAGCCTCAAACCAATGCTGGTTATTGGGTGTTCATTTCCTTTCCCATGTCCTTCATCACTTAGAACAAATGAGCTAATGGGGCCAGAGCCACAGGCTTCTTCCACATGAACAAGTTGGTGTTTAGCAGACAGCTCTCCAGCCATCTTGTTTATGTCTAAGCCATGTTAGAGAAGAATGTGAATGGTTCTGGAGACTAAAAAAGAAGAAAAAAGAATCAAGGAGTTCGTTAGGGACTGGTCTGTAATGCCATCCTCAACCGTCATGTATAGGAAAGAACCCAAGGAAGGACTGAAGCTGTTGTCGGTGGAGGAGTGTGTGTCCTGGCCCATAGGAGTATGGAGGTGTCACGGGGGTTTTTTGAGAAGATTGGGAAAATCCAAAACTTCCCCTCCTCAAACCACAGGAAAAAGTGTGGCAGATAGAAAATCCACCCAAGTCTGCGTGGGGCTTCTCCTGGGCCTTGGCCCCGAGTAGAAAGCAGCCCCGGAGTCTGGGAGGCATCAGTGGTTGGGTCCCAGAGTGCCAGCAGAGTGGACTGACCACTGGGCTGGCCACGTCCTTGGAGCTGGCCTTCTCTGCAGAGGTCACGCCATGGTGGGCCCAAGAGACGTTTCGTTGGGACAGCACAATGTTTTGGAAGACGCTTGAGCTAAAGTTTAAAATTGGGAGACCTCACATGAAGATCCAGATTGGGGCTTCTTTTCAGAGGAAGATCTGGGCACAGAGAATCCGCGGTCGCACAGGGCCCCCACTGGCCACAGTCCCCACCACTCACTCCCAGCCTGCCTTTTCCGTTTGTGATCCGTGTGGACCCTGCAGGTTGTTGGGTCTGGGATTCTGTCATCTCTGCCGTTTAGCGTGACAAAGAGAGAGATAGCTCTGCTCTCAGGGCCAGTAACATGTTAAAACCCTCACTCTCCCACAATGCCTTTGGTAAGAAAGGTCTGCAGGCTCCTGGGCCTCTGTTCTCTCAGCTATGAAATGGGAATAATAGCAATATCTTTATCCCAGGATGTTGGGAGGAACTGGTGAAGTAAAAGCATGTGAGACAGGTGAACACATCCGTCACACCCAGCAAACGGAGCCAGGACGAGGGTGCAGCCACCCTACAGGCGCTGTAGAGAAACACCCTTTAAAAGGATGTATGTTAAAAGGCAGCCGTTTCTAAAGGACCCCAGAGCCAGGGACAGTTAGTGCTCCTTCATACGAATCTCACTCACCTTGATGTTCTGGGCTGCTACCACCTCTCAAAGCTCAGTGGCCACTCTTCCCAGAGCCAGCTGCTGAAGGCCTTCTGACTGTGGCTCTGGCCCCGGGGCTCCTACAGAATACATGTGTGGATGTAGAGACAGCCTGTGCTGACCAGTGATTGGCACACACGGGAGTAACAGTGACAGCAGGAACTGAGCTTTGCCATGTGCCTGAGCCTGTTCTAAGGCCTTGCCATGAGCATCCCAGTTAGGAATCTTGGTTCTATGATGGTTCCCCTTTTACAAACGAGGTGTCTGAAGCACAGACTCATTCGGGAGCTGATGCCAGACAGGGCTGGGATGAGACAGCCACATTCTGGTTCTGGAACCGCTCTGCAGCCTCTAGGCTTCTCCTGCTCCTGGCCCACACACTCAGGTGTCCTCCCTCCCCGGGCCTCCCTGCTGTGCTGTGCTGAAATGGACCTCATGGGGAGAATGGCTGAACAGAGCTCAGGATTTAGGGGTTCCTGCAGCTAGGCTAACCCGTGGCTTGGTACTGGAGGAGGAGTTGCTTGGGAAGCCAGCCTCACTCACCCCCACCGCACCCCGACCCTCAACAGTGAGAAGCATTTCATGGCTCCTGATTTGGGGAGGGAGGTGTCAGGGCAGATTCAGGCTACGAGACTGGTTGATGGGATGTACAGAATGTGCCCATTTGTTTCTGAGCGGTGAGTGCATGCCTGTGTGACCGTTCGGAAGAAAGGAGTTGACTGTCCGCAGTGGGCTGCAGGAGTCAGCCGGGGTCCCAGAGCTGGCCACCGTGCCTTCCCGCTGAGTCTCCGTGGTGTGACTCCAAGGCCCTGCTAGGAGTCCAAGTCTTTTGCTCTTCAGAGCCATTTCCTCCTCCCGGAGCAGCCAGTGCCCGGGTGCTCTGTCTGGATGACTGGGTGCTCTGTCTGGGTGGCCCGGGTGCTATGTCTGGGTGGCCCGGGTGCTGTTTCTGGATGGCCGGGTGCTGTGTCTGGATGGCCCGGGAAGTCTTCCTGGGTGCTGCCACTCCTGGCCCAGCGCTGGGACAGCTGGGGCACAGCTCCCTCCTTTGTTGGAGCGTCTCAGGGGGGTGCACTTACAGTCTGCAGCCACGGCTTCTGGAAATCACGGGGTGCCCTCACTGGAGACATGCCGGTGGCCTCTCAGGGACCTTCCACCCCAGGAGGCTGGGTGCTAGGCAGCACAGTAAAGTGGGAAGTGATTCCTCTCCCCCCCCCCCCCTCTCTCCCCTGACCCAGGGGACATTGGCACAGGGTGGTCAGCAGCAAGAGGGAGCCCCCACCCCCCTGGCCACTGTAAGTGGCTGCGCAGGGTCAGGGCGGCGCAGGGTCAGGCAGCTGTGTGGTGAGAAAGGGGAAATAGCTTCTTCCAGACTGAGGTGTCAGCCTGGGGGCTGCCCAGCCTGAGAGGAGGAGCCCAGCAGCTGGGGAAAGGAAGTTCATGCAGGGCTGTCACTGGCTGCCTTCCCTCCTGCATCCGGGCCTTTGGAGAGAGCAGGTGTCTACCACAGGCAGTCCTGGGACCCCTGGCCATCCGGGGCCCAGGACCACGGTGTGTCCTTCCCTCTGTGTCACAGACCCAGCGACGTCATTTAAAAGGCTCGGCACCTTCCTACAGGGAGAGCCTCCCCACCCAGCCCTGCTCTCCCCCTCCCCTTCACACACCCCTGCCCTCCACTGGCTCTGTGAAGAGAAGCTTGGTGGGGACCTGGGCCATGAGGTGGGGCTTCTCTATGGGAGGAAGCCTCAGGCCACCCCACAGCTGGCAGTAATCAAAGGGGGGCGCAGAGGAGTGGGACTTGCTCCTAAAATCTGCTTCTTCTGCCCAAAGACTCTGCTCTGAGGCCCAGAGGACCCAGCCAGGCCCCTCAGCCTCCTCCCTCGCTGACTTGTTGCAGCCAAACTGCCAGGATTTGGGCTCTGAGCACCCACGCCCACATGGGAGCCCCTTTCCCAGGAGACCGCCTGGTGGTTGAGGGGATGCCTCCGGGGTCTGCAGCTCTGCCCTAACTCCTCCCACCCCGAGCCTCTCAATATCCAGCCATCAGGAGGCGCCTGCTGACGCCCCGAATCTCCCCTTCTGGGCTGAGCCCTGGAAAGCCCCTCCTGCTGGGAGGCCTGCCTGGTGGCCTGGTCACTGAGCTGCTTCCAAGTGTGGCGCCGGCAGGAAGGGGGTTTTGGAGGGAATCCAGGGCCCCTGCGCCTCCAGGAAACCCCTCCAAAGCGGTTCGACCGTTAAAGTAGAGCCACAGCAAGACCTGTGGCAAGGCGACCCCCTGCTGCCACCACTGATGCAGCCCAGCTGGGGAGGAGCCGGAGGCCTGGTCAAGGTGCCATGGCGTGGGTGGTGGGTAGCCCCTCTGCCAGGGGGTGGGGGTGTTCATCCCTCGCTGGAGTACTCCCCCCACCCAGGGCCGGCCCTGAGAGGATGGGGCACCAGGTAAACCGGCTTTGAGCCAGCACTCGAACCGGAATGAGTCCCACATCCAAGTGAACTTCACTGCAAAACTGACATTCTTGTCTAGAGCCGATGACGATTTAAAATTCAAAACAATCGGTGAGTCAACCTGTGTTTTTCTGAAATTAAAGAAAACAAAGTTGGAAGGTCAACAGCAGCTCCACATTAGGGATGTTATTAAGCGCCAGGAGGGAGAGGAACGGCCATGGAGGAGTCTGGCTGGAGCCTCCATAAAGGCCGCCAAGGAGAGAGGCTCAGGGTAGGAGGGGAGCTGGGAGGCCCCTCGGCACTGGCTCCTCTCGGGGGCAGTCTGGGTTTCCGGGGGCTGGAAGCTGTGGGAGCCTTCCTCTGTGACCAGGGCTCTTTCTCTGTCTCCAGATTCCCATACCGACTGTGCCTACGTTCCCACCCTCCACCCCGGTCCCTGAGCGCCTGGAAGCCGTGCAGCGCTACATCAGGGAGCTGCAGTATCCTCCCGGGCAGGGTGGGCTGCTGGCCCGGCGGCGGAGCGGGGCATGTTTTCAGCAGGACTAGGCTGGAGAGGTGTCCGCCAGCAGCATCAGGCCCAGGCCGCAGCTCACAGGGCATCTCGTGCCCCTGGAGCTGAGCAAGCCTAGGGATGCGCTGAGTCCCAGACCTGCTCTCACCACCCGCTTCCTTCTCCGTGTGATGGGCCAATGTTTCCTGCACTACCTGCTGGCCGAGGCCCTGTCTAGGTCCCCTAGCCCAGACCCCCTCTGCTGTCCATCCGGCCCAGCAGATGGAGGGAGGGGAACTTCACACATTAGAAGTTTTAAAGGCAGTGGGGTTTGGAAGGGGGGGCAGGGGGGAAGAGGAAACGGATTTTATGCTCCAGGAGGGGCCATCCACATCTTGGCATGTGCTCCCAGTTCTGTGCCTGTTTCTTCCTGGCAGGGGGCCAGTTCCCCAGCAGTGAAGGGCTGGACCCCCTGAGCCCAGACCCCATGGGTTCCCTGCTCTGGGCCCCTCTTGCTTTCTGTATGTCCTGGGTTCTCTCCCCACCTCCCTCTGGCTGCAGGGAAGGCAGACATGGAAGGACCGGGCCCTAAGCAGGAGAAAGCCAGGCTGGTTACTGAGAATCAGATCCAGCTCCTCCTTTGTCAGTGGGGAAATTTCAGCCTTGAAACGGGAAGATGACCCAGGAACAGCACCCAGCAATTTAGCCACACTGTACCCCCTTCCCCCATACATACACACAACCAGCCTTTTCCTGTTGGTTCACGCTGTTCCCAGCTGTCTAAGTCCAGCCACTTCCCCAGCCTGGGCTGGCCTGGCTGCCTACTCCACGCTCCCTTCCTGGGAGGAGAAGCGGGGAGAGCAAGGTGGAGACCACAGAGGATGGAGGACAAAGGGGGGGCTCTGGGGGAAGGAGGAGCTCATGTGCTGTGCTCCTCCAGGTGATCAGCATCCCCAAGAAATACTTCATGGGGTCCTGAACCAGCTGCACCCCTGGGAATGCTGGGCCCCAGGGTCTGATGGGTGGGTGAGGGAGGTGGGACATGCCTCTGCCAGACCGAGCCGGAAGGCCCTTAACCAGCCCCGCAGGTACAATCACACAGGGACCCAGTTCTTTGAAATCAAGAAGAGCAGACCCCTCACCGGGTAAGTGTGGGCCGTGTGTCCCTCCGCCATGGCGGGCCGTGCTCCTCTGTGGGTTGGGGGAGCGCCTAGGGGCCTTGGGGTGGAAGCTTGTGAGGCAGGCAGCGCCTCTCCCAGGGAGCGGGCCCCAGAGGCCTGGCCCCTGCACCCCATCTCCTTCACCACACACCTCGGGGCCCTAGGGTTCCATGAAGAGGAACTGGGGCCGAGAAGAACATTGGGCTTCCATGCTGGGCTAGGGGTGATGGGCAGCCCCCCCGCTTGCCTAGGGAACGACAGGGTGGTCCCGGGAGAAGCCTTATTGTTTTCTTTTTAATGAGGTGAGCCTAGTAGGAGAGAGTTCCCCCCATCGCAGGGACCTGTGGTCACCCCAATTGCCTCATGGGACTCTGCTGGTCATTTAGTACAAGGCCCCTCCTCATCTCTCACTTCCGAACCCACTGCCCAGCGTGGAGACCCCTGGTTGGCTTGGTCCCGTGGAAGCACCAGGACAGCAGAAAGAGAAGAGTGAGGGCCACCTTCTCACTGGGCCTGGGGGCTGGGAGCGCCACCCAAAGCTGGCCATGGGCTTAAAACCCTGAGTTTTAAAATGGATGTGGACTTTACGTCTCGTTCCACCCATAGCCTGCCCATGTCCGCTCTCCAATGAAAAACGCTTTAAGTGGGTTATTGGCTAAAATCCTTAATGACCCCCTGGTGGGATGCAGCCTCCCTCACCCTAAAAGCTTTGCTCGTGTCCTGTGACTGAGGAGCACCAGGCCTAACACCATCCTGGGCGAAAGAGCCAGCGGCCCGGCTGCATTCTTAGACCCGGAGGCAGCACGCGGGGCGGAAGGAGGAACCAGGCCTCGGGAACAGGCTGCCTTACCGTGGCCTGAATTCCAAGTCCAGGACGGGCTGGGGAGTCACCCGGCTAACCAACCGCCCGAGATGCCATGCCCAGGACTCGGGCAGCGGGCCAGCGTGTGGGAGCAGTTGCAATCAATTACAAGCTCTTTAGAGACATCAGGGTTGGGTCGGGAGCGTCCACGGTGCTCGATGCCAAGGTTCCCAGCATCCGTGGCACGCTTTCCCACCGGCCCCACACCAGGACTGCAGGACGCCTCCCACCCCGACCCTCCGGGGGCTGTCAAAGAGCTGTCTGTGACGGCGGCGTGCTCTCCATTCATGCTCCCGCCTCCGGAGGTCCGGAGCCTGCAGTGGGAGGAGGAAGTGAAAGGAGGGCAGGGAAGGGGCCTCCTTCCTTATCTTTAGTGGGCTGCCTCTTCTTATATCCCCTCTGGCTCAGGATGGACCTGGGGGAGGGGAGGGAGGTGCCGGGCCTGAGCTGAGGCAGCTTGGATGGGAGGAGGGTCTCTGTTGTAGCATTTCTACCCCACTTGTCCCCTCCTGACACTACCCCACTGGAAAGGGCTAGAGGCTCTGACCTCATGGCTCTGCCTCCTGCCCCCAGGCTGATGGACCTGGCCAAGGAAATGACCAAAGAGGCTCTGCCAATCAAATGCCTGGAAGCCGTGATCCTGGGGATGTATCCTTCCTCAGCCCTGGGCTGGGCAGCCTCACTCTGGGCCCCAGCTTCCTCCCTGGACTCCAGGGCCCTCGCAACTCCCTCTCCCTGCACTTGAACTTGGCTCTGAAGTGAAGGGGCGTGAGGGGGTCTCGGTCCCCCATGCCTCAGTGGCTAAGTTCCCAGGCTTCTGGGAAGCTCTCTTCTGAGTCACGTGGACACTGCGGCCCTGTTCTCTGACCCCAGACCAGGGCACATTGTCTCACAAAGGCCACCGTGCCATTTCCACGGACCAAGCAGCCTGGGAAAAGCAGGCTGGATGTCAACAGGTTGGCATTTCCAGGGCACGGTGATTTGTGAAGAGGGCGGGTGGGACCTTTGGAACAGAACTTCCTGCCTTTACAAAGGAAAGCAAGTAGGGTTTCTCCCTGAGGGCAGAGCTGGGACCGTTCGCTTGGCCCCAAGGAGGCCAGTTAGGGCAGGGCGGGGAGGCAGGTGCTTAGGGCCCGTTCTCTGAGTTGATTGGTTCGTACAGGAGCCTTGCCCTTCTTTGTCGTTTTCTTTTATTATAGCAAAATTTAAGCCGGTAGGAACTTAGAGCAATATAATAAATCCCAAGGACCCAGCACTCAGTTTTACCAATTCAGGGCCAATCTCCATTCATCTCTGTGTATCCCTCACTTCCCCCCTTTCCCATAGTCCCATGAGCTTTAAATATCCTGCCTGCCCCTCAGGTGCAGGCACCTGGCTCGGTGGGCAGAGAGGATGAGGGGCGGGAGTCCCCTTGCTGGAATAGGTCAGGGAGAGGATGGTCTGAGGGCAGGAGCACCGCCTCTCTGAGCAGGGCTGCAGCCAAGGGGGCCCCCTCCCCCACGGCAGAGCTGCCTTAGATTATACAGAGAGCATCGCCCAATCTGAAGGGTCCTCTGCGGGGACGAGGGTGAGGCCAGCCCGAGAACTTCAGGCAACCATCAGGGCCTCCTTCCTGACCCCATATTGCTTCTCCTTCAGGGGTCACACACTAAAGCGGGGCTCCCACCCACATCGAAGGAGGGAGACACCTCCCCTCCCCCACACATAGAGGCAGGTCCACGCAGGGTCACGCCATCTCAGAGGCCTTTCCTGGGTTACCTAGAGGCTCGTGGGCAGGAAGGAAACAGAACAGCCCCCACGTGGGTGGAGGGCCTCCCTACACTGGCCCCACAGCCACTTCCTGTCTGCACACATGCTGGCCCCGGGACTGTTTGTCCCGGCGCCTCACCCTCTGCACTGAGCCTGTGCCTTGCTCATCCCTGCGTCCTCAGTCCCTTGCAAGGAGTCACTCAGCAGTGTAGTAATGACCGAGGACACGGATTTTGGGGTCCTGAATCTAGCTCTCGCCTACTTCTGTGTGACCCCGAGCAAGGTCCTCAACGTTCGCAGTTTCTGTGCCACAGGGGACAATGGCTGTGCCTGTCTCCCGGGTTGCTAGGACAACGGAATGAGTGGGTACATGTGGGACACCTGGCACAGTGTCTGTACACAGTAAGTTTTTTTTTTTAAATATGTTTTTATTGATTTATCACAGAGAGGAAGGGAGAGGGAAAGTTGGAAACATGGATGAGAGACATCGATCAGCTGCCTCGTGCACACCCCCTACTGGGGATGTGCCCTCAACCAGTGTACATGCCCTTGACCGGAATGGAACCTGGGACCTTTCCAGTCTGCAGGCCGACGCTCTCTCCACTGAGCCAAACTGGTTTCGGCAGTTTCTAAGTTTTTATCTCACTCATCTTCTACCCATTCGGTCAAGAAGAGTTTTATTGAGTGACTATTGTATGCCTATCTCCACGCTGAGTCCCAGAGATACAGCAAAGAACATGACAGAAGTTTATAATCCAGACAAAAGCAAGTAAACAAGTACAGTCCTTACAGATTGTGGTGAGTGTGTGGAGAGAAGGCAGAGTCCAGCAGGCTGGCTTTAGGAGGGAGTCAGTGCTGATGGCCAGGCCTGAGGCATGAGAAGGAGCCGGGAAAGCGAGTGCAGAAGGCCCTCTGGTGGGAAACCCTGGTGGATGGGGAGGCTGAGCAAGTGGGGTGAGCGAGGAGGAGGTTGGAGTGGGCCCCGGGGCCAGGGGCATGGGCCTCCCGGGTGTGGGAACAGGCTGGGTTTTATCTGCAGGGCGATGGGCCGAAAGTGTGTATGGGGAGGAGCAGTGGGAGTGAAAGAGAACAGGATTGTCGTCATCTGTGAGGGAATGGATGCCTGAGAGAGAAAAACCACGTGAGGACGCATCTGGGAGAAGATGCGGGGTGAGGGGGAGTGTGTGTGTGACTGGTGGGAGGAAGGAGAGAGGGAGCAGAAGGGCAGGGGGGGCAGCCAGCAGGCCTCTCTCATGCCTTCTTAAGCCGAAAGGACTTGGGGAGCCCTGTGGTCTGGAGTGAAGGACTCACTATTGGCTGTTATTTTGTGAATGGTGCTTGCCATCTCAGCCACTGGTCGCTGAGAGCCCTGCCTCTTAGCGATCAGTTTGGTGAGCACACACTATGCCTGGCCCAGGGCTAGACAGCAGGGCATGGAGGTGAGCAAGGCATGGTGTCAGGAACCAGGGTGAGGAGAAGCGGAGATAGAGGGAAGCCTCACCCAGACTGTCCCTGGGGTGGGGGGTCATGCAGCCCCAGTCCTCCCCATCGTGTTGGCCCTGTGCCTCCCCCGGCTGGTTCCTTAGCTGAGCCAACCTGGCCAGTTACCTCACCAACAGCATGCCCACCCTGGAACGCTTCCCCATCAGCTTCAAGAGCTACTTCTCAGGGAACTACTTCCGCCACATCGTGCTGGGGGTGAACTTCGGGGGCCGCTACGGGGCCCTGGGCATGAGCCGGCGCGAGGACCTGATGTACAAGCCGCCCGCCTTCCGCACGCTCAGCGACCTCGTGCTGGACTTCGAGGCCGCCTACGGCCGCTGCTGGCACGTGCTGAAGAAGGTGAAGCTGGGCCAGTGCGTGTCCCACGACCCGCACAGCGTGGAGCAGATCGAGTGGAAGCACTCGGTCCTGGACATGGACAGGCTGGGCCGCGAGGACTTCCGCAAGGAGCTGGAGCGGCACGCCCGCGACATGCGGCTCAAGGTCAGAGGGGACGCCCGCGTGCAGAAGGCCCTCTTCCCTGGGGTGGAGGTAAAGGGGCTGCCGCTCCTAGAGGGGCTCCTACAGGGAATGCCATCACCCCCTCAACCTCCCCTCTACTGCCATCCCAGTGGAGGTGGGAGGAGCTGGTGGGAGGGAAGTTTCAACAGTGTCTTTGCTCAGAGGTCACTGTTGTTGAGACCGTCCCTCAGGCAGGCCGGCCAGGGAAGGCTCTGGAAGTGAGCTGGGTTTGGGGAGAGGGCAGGCCTGGACACTTGGGGGAGTGGGGAGGGGAAGGGTACACTCCAGGAGGAGGAGGAAGATCTCTGAGTAAAGATCCACAGGTGGGAAGTCAGCGCCTGTCTTGGGAATGGTGCTTTGGGTACAAGTGGCCTCCATCATGTGACCTCATGCCTCCTACCTCTTTTTTTTTCTTTTTCTTTTTCTTTTTTTTTTTAAATACGTATACCCCTAACCAGTTTGGCTCAGTGGACAGAGCGTCGGCCTGCGGACTGAAGGGTCCCAGGTTTGATTCCAGTCAAGGGCACGTACCTTGGTTGTGGGCACATCCCCAATAGGGGGTGTGCAAGAGGCAGCTGATTGATGTTTCTCTCTCATCAATGTTTCTAACTCTCTATCCCTCTTCCTTCCTCTCTGTAAAAGAAATCAATAAAATATATATATACTTATTAATTTCAGAGAGGAATGAAGAGGGAGAAGAGCATCAATGATGAGAGAGAATCACTGATCAGCTGCCTCCTGCATGCTTCCTACTGGAGATTGAGCCCTCAATCTGGGCATGTGCCCTGACCAAGAATCGAACCATGACATCCTGGTTCACAGGTCGACACTCAACGACTGAGCCATCCTGACTCCTGACCCCTCACACACACCCGCCCTCCAGTAAAGGCCTGGGAGGAAGTCGGAAAAAGAAGGAAGTCAGACCAGGGAAGACAGTGAGAGGGTAGTGGCTTCTGCTCTCCCTCCCCAGTGAGCAGGAGTGGGGAGGGCTGCTGCCCCCTGAGCAGGGCCGCTGAGCTGCTCGAGTTTGCCCTTGAGCTTGACAGTGGAGAGATCTTGGCCTCTCCCTCCGTCCCTCTGGACTGAGGGGGCCTCCCCTCTTGCCTGCCCGGCCCTTCCCGGGGTTCCGCCCCTCCCCATTGCTCAGTCACTGCCATGCTGTGATCTGCCCCTCCCAGCAGCCTGGTGCCAAAACCATGACCTCAGTGCTTTCACATCCACTGATGCTCCCACAGCCTGCCCTGCCAGCCCCAGGCCACGACCTTATGGGTGCCGGCACCTTCCCCCAGGGCAGAAGCAGGCCGCAGCCAGCCTGCCGCTTTCGGGGCTGCCCTGAGCTGCCCTCTCTCTGTACTGATGGTTGCCCAGCCCCCTGGCTCCTGCTGCTGGAGTGTTTTACACCATCAAGGGAGCAGTTTGGACCTGAGTTGAAACCAGTGGTTACCTAGTCTTCAGTGCTGTGGTTTTCAGTCTGTTCAGTGCTGAGGAGGCCCCATAGTATCTGCCTCTCTCCAGTACCCCCACAGTGTACCCCATGTTTTCAGAATTCAGACCAAGCTGATGGTACTGCATAAAGGATACTTAATTTGCTTTCCTCAATTGTTTCTTAATAGCCACCAGTCTGAGCTTCTGATTGGCTGGAGATAACCAGTGTCACCCTTGGGGCTGCTAGGATCCCAGCCCAAAACTCAGACATGGGTCTCTTCCCCAGCTGGCAGGTCTGCTTTTCTCAGGGGTCTCTTATCACCAAAGCTCAGTGACATCCCCCCACATCCACCCCATCTAAGGGGTAACTGGGACTGAGCAGCCCTGCTGAGAACCCCCTGCCCTGGCAATTTAGTGCCCAGAGAACAGGTTTGGGGAGACCCAGAGACTTGAGCTTCCGGGGTCCACCCCGGAGGGCAGCCCTGGAACCAGCCTGTTTCTTCTCCCCGCCAAGATTGGCAAAGGGACCGGCCCGCCCTCCCCGACCAAGGACCGGAAGAAGGATGTGTCCTCCCCACAGCGGGGCCAGTCCAGCCCCCACCGCAGGAACAGCCGCAGCGAAAGGCGGTGAGTGACGGGGCCGGAAAAAGGCTCTCTCCTTGCCTCTCCTCTTCTGGACCCCACTTTCTCTCACCCCACTCTTCTCATTCCCCCTGTTCTCGTTTGGCCCCGCTGAAGAGAGGTGACGAGGCGGTGGGTGTGTGTGTTTATGGGTTGACGCCTCCCGGCAGCGATGCAGTCCCATTTCCCCAGAGAACGCAACCCTCACAGGCCCACTGGTCACCCTGGCCCCTGGTGAGGGGTGTGAGGCCAGCGTCTGGGGGAGGGAGAAGCGGAGGCCTGGGCCTGCCAGACAGAGATTCTTCCAGAAAGGTGGGAACCTCAGAGAGCAGCGGCTGTGGACATAACTTTTGCCCCTGAGAGTCCGCGGTCTCTGGATGGCAGGGGTATCCCGGGCTCCCACCTCTGATTTGCCTCCTCCCTGCCAGTCTGGCTCTTGCTTTCAATGCCCTTGTCATCCAGGAGCCACCTGTCTGGTATGACTTAGGGGCACCAAGCAGGCTGCCAGTATCCAGCATCTTTCGCTTCCATCCAGAGAACGGTGTATCCTCCCGGAGCTTCACACATGAAGCTGTATTAGGGGCCTCCGGCAAAGGGCGGGAGCTGGTAAGGGATTGCAGGGTCCACACTCCTGACAGCACCAGCCGAGATGCCAGCAGCACCCTCTCACGTGGACTCTATGGTTGCATTTGGGCCCGACGAAGAACAGAGCGGGAAGGTCCTAGGGGCAGCCTCCTCCCCCACATCCCTGACAGACCCCTCACCCGTCTCCTTCCTCTGCTCTCTCCTCCCTGCAGGCCTTCGGGTGAGAAGAAGCCTTCCGAGTCCAAAGCCATGCCAGACCTCAATGGGTACCAGATCCGGGTGTGACGTGGCTGGCAGCACCCGGCCTCGCCCTCTCTGGGGGGCCAGGATCGCCGGCCAGAACCAGCCTGGCCCCTGGGGCAGGCGGGCAGGCAGGCAGGCAGGGCCGGTGACGGGGCAGGTGAGCGGCGGCAGGAAGAGTGAGTTCCAGCTCAGCCACCCAGGCTGCTGCCCCTTCCACGGGCCGACTCCTGACTTTGGGCCGAGAGGCAGTCAGTGTTCTACTTGGAGTTTTTAACTTGACAACTACAGCTTCCGGTGTTTGGGAAAAACTAAAAATGTGATGGACCTGCCCACGGCTGGCAGGCCTGTGCTTGGGAGAACTAATTGCCCTGCCGCTGAGCGAGGGGGCATTGCTGGCTCTGCTGGTTCCCCTGCCCCGGGAGGCGACTCTGGGATGTGGGTGCATCCCACGCCCGGGAAACCTCCCAGCCCACAAGGCCTGTGGCAGGTCGGCAGAGGGTGGAGGTGTTCTCCACGTCCGCCTGCCCTGGCGGCATCTGACACAGGGAAAAGGAAGCAGGGTAGGAAACATCCTGGGAGAGGTCTGGGCCCATCTCAGGAGCTTGACACAGGGGACATCTCCCCAAGGGCGCGAGTCCACAGACCAGGAGAGCCTTCGCGACATTCAGCCCCGCAGACAGACCGTGCTTGAGGGCTGACCACTGGCACGCCCCCTGCTGGGGGGCGGAGGCAGAGCCCACGAGACAACCACTGGGGGAAGCGTTCCCCAGCCCCTACCCGCCCTTGCTCAGTCCACATCTGCCTCTTGCTGAAGCCGTGCTCCCTGCAGAGGTCTGGGCGGTGCCAAGGGCCCAGATGTGCACTGGGCTCAGCATGACTGTGGGGACCGAACAGAGCTGGCAGGCCCAGGGGCTGTGGCTGGGGACATACCCTCGGGCCTGGGTCTGTCCCCTTTCCTCCCCGCTCCCATGACCTCAGCCCTTGTGGGGAAATGACGATCTGGTCAGAATGCTTGTGCCCCAGGTCCACCTCCTCTCATCTAGCACCCTCGTTAGGTTTGGGGGTCCCAGTGACGATCAGGCCTGCTGTCAGGGAAGAACCTGAACAGCCGGAGTTTGCACAGCCCTCTGGCATGAGAGAACTGGCGGGCAGGTGAGAGGTAGGAGAAAGTGGTTGGTAGGGTTAGGGGAAGGTTC
>PVJN01010327.1:0-57702 GCA_004026805.1 Lasiurus borealis
GCCATTTTGCCAGGAACAATGGCTCTCGGCCCAGGCGGTGGCGAGTGGGGGAGGGAGTAAGGTTTTAAGGGTTCGGTTAACCTCCCCTGGCCCCACGGTGCCATAGCAACCTTTTCAGAACCTGGCCCCGCCCCCCTCGCTGCTCCGCAGGGTTCCTAGCCTGTGCGCATGCGGAAAGGCCACATTCCACCCCCCCCCCCCCCTTGAGACTGGCTCTCAACATCTCCCACCATCCACCCTCCCAGATCCTCTAGTTGGTATGAATACTACCTCCTTGGAGCATTCACTACAAGATAACCTGGGGGCAGCTACTTGGTTTAAGACTGCTTCCTGCACTGTATCAGAATTGTTCCCGTCATTCTTAACATGAACAATCCTGGCTCCACAGAAGAGGAAACTGAGGCTCAGGAGGGGAGAACGCGCATGACTTGCTCAAGTTCACACAACTATGCACCGGAGGGTCAGAACTTGAACCCAAAGTGTGCTCAGTCTGGAACGCAGGCATTTTTCAACCCCCCAAGGTGTGTCTGGCGTCTCAGCCCTAGACCGAAAGCTCCTAAGGGCAGGATTGCTTTCTCAAGGCCCCTTGAGCCTTAGGATGCCTTGAGGGTCGGAGGTTGGAGAATGCTGAGCTAATATTTTCAACCGCACAGCCTAAGGGCCCGATCGCTAAGCTATACCCAGCTCTTATCTACAACACTTTTTTTTTCTTTACCTACTGTAGCTCTCAACCTCGGCCTTTTTCAGCTCTTTAAAAAGCTATCAATAAATGTGACTTTCTAGTCCGAATGGAGTGGAATGATGACTCCGCGTCTTGTCTCTGCACCTTTCCCCCTCAAAGGTTGATTTTTAAGCCCTATATTGCCAGGACATGCAAGGAAACCAGACCTTGCCCTTAATAAAGTCAAATCTCCACATCCCAATTTTGGCAATGGAGGGAGACTGAGGGAATGGAATTCAGGGTTATGAGGTCCAGCTATTCCACCTGTGGAGATCCTCCTGGATGAATGTGAAAGAACAAGTTTCTCCCTATAGTGCCATCCCCCTACCTTAGAGGTCTCTACATTCCACATTAGCTGTTGAATGGATGAGGTCTCCCCAAATCCTTCTTTAGTCACTTGCCCCTTAAGATAGTCCCTTTTGCCAAAACCGGTTTGGCTCCGTGGAGAGAGCATCGGCTTTCGGACTGAAAGGTCCCAGGTTTGATTCTGGTCAAGGGCATGTATCCTGGTTGAGGGCACATCCCCAGGAGGCGGCTGATCCATGTTTCTCTCTCATCGATGTTTCCAACTCTCTATCCCTCTCCCTTTCTCTCTGTAAAAAAACAATAAAATATATTAAAAAATAAAGTAGTCAACACTTTTTCCCTGTTAAAGTGTTGACTACTGTGGGGGAAATGGGATGCATAGGCAAATAACCACTTAAGAGCAATATTAAAGGTTACCACGTTATTCCAAGTCTTTATAGGTCCCGACTCCCACTGAGATAGTAACTAGAAACTGTCCACCATTTTTACTTCTCAATGTCACTCTACTCCCACCACCACCTCATACAACCCACCTTTAGGAAAAGCAGCAGGTACCTCTCTCAGTTGTCACCTGTTCCTCTCTTCGTCTCTGAGTCTGAAGATCCGTACTTGGGAGCATCAATCAGCCCCTCAATCTGTTCAAAACTCAGTTTCTGACCTTGATCCCTCCTTTGACTGAACTACTGGGAAAACAATGTAAGTCCTTCTTTTGTACCAGTATCATTGTTATTTTCACAAGATACAAAAGTCTATTACCAGATTGTAGATACAATGTAGCCATTGATATGCAATAAACATTCATATTTTTTAAAATGTAAGTCATTCTTGATGTTCATTTCCCTTATCCCAGGTGAGGCCATATTTGGGGGGTCGTAGGTAGTGCTCAGGCGTGCGAGTGGATTCCATGTGTGTGCTTGCAGGTCCTTAGATTATGTGAGTTACCTCTGCCCACATGGGTATTTTCCAGTGCTGTGATCCTCTTTAACATCGCTACCACACTTAGGGCATGGGACTCATTGCCAAGGTCACCTGTTGGTCTGAATACCTAGACATTCCCCACAGCCCTTCCTCTCTTGAGTCTTCCTGCCAGCCAAGGGTCGCTTTTAGGAGGATCTGTCACTTGAGTTCCCACAGAGCTCTCTGCCTCTTTTCTCAGAGAGGCTGGGGGGGGGGGTCAAAGAGGGAGGAGGGATAAAGAAAAGAATCTTTGTATAGACTTTGCAACTCTTTCTTCCTTTAGCTTCCTGGCCCAGATACTTTGTCTCTGCCCCTGTACCTTAGAGGGAGGGGGAGATAGAAACATCAATGATAGAATCATTCATCCGCTGCCTCCTGCACGCCCCACACTGGGGATGGAACCTTCAGTCCTGGCATGTGACCTGAGCAGGAACTGAACCTGGTTCATAGGTCGAGGCTCAACCACTGAGCCACACCGGCGGGGCAGGCTTATACTTTGGGAACACAAAAGCAAGAGATTGGCTGTGTGTTTGTTTTCCTGACTTGCCACCTCCTTTCCCTGAGATACACCCCAAAGGTGACTCCTTTGAGGTGAGGGAGGGGGCGGGGGTGCAGAGAAAAGGGGGAAAGACAGGAAAGACAAACATCCATTTCCATCTCCAAGTAATAGGGCAGCCACATTCTCCCTCTAGCAGGGTCGCCTAAGACCATCGGAAAACACAGATATTTACATGACGATTCATAACAGTAGCAAAATTACAGTTATGAAGTAGAAATGAATGTAATTGTATGGCTGGGGGTCACCACCACATGAGAAGCTGTATTAAAGGGTCGCAGCATCAGGAAGGTTGAGAACCATTGCTCTGTGAAGTCTTAGCATCTCAGCCAAGAAAAGGTACCTCTCATCTGGATTCCCCTGTGGAAGACAGTCACTCCCAGGGCTCAGGTACCTGTGGCACGGGGGTTTTGGGGGGTTGGGGTATGTGTGTGGGGGGACTTCCACCTGTATCATCTGCGGGCTGTTAATGTCTTCCCAGGAAGGGGGCTCTCTCCTCCAGCACCAGTGGAGAACCCCGTGAATAAGAATGAGCATCTCCTACCGCAGGTGCGCCCCTGTCTTTGGCGTAGTGACTGACTCAGAAACACCCCACCTTTCAGATGGGACAGTGGAATGTCTCAAGCCTTACTCTGGAGTCTGATCTCCTCTTCCTAGACAGTCTTTTCTCATGTGCCCCGGGGGGTGCGGGGCAACTGAATCTCGGGGAGCTTATAAAGAAGTAAGCCCCTGCCCCAGCCAGTGTGGCTCAGTCAGTCGAATGTTGTCCCGAGCATCCAAAGGTCGCTAGTTCAATTTCCAATCAGGGCACGTGCCCAGGTTGTGGATTCGGTCCTCGGTCAAGGTGGGTGCAGGAGGCAACCGATTGATGTTTCTCACACATCAGGTGTTTCTCTCTCTCCCTTTCCTGCCCACTCTCTCTTAAAAAATCAATAAAATGCATTAAAAAGAATAAAAACATTAAAAGAGTGAGTCCACATCATTTCTCTAAAACTTGGCACGTATGGAATCTTAATTCCTGTTCCAAGTTCCCATGTAGACAGAATACAGAGCCTGAGTTGCGATTGCTAGAACAGCCCTTGCCCTCTCCAGAAGATCAGTTCTTTAAGAAATGTACAGTTAACCAAAACATGTTTGGTTCAGTGGATAGAGCGTAATCCTGTGGACTGAAAGGTCCCGGGTTCGATTCCAGTCAAGGGCATGTACCTTGGTTGTGGGCACAACCCCAATAGGGGGTGTGCAGGAGGCAGCTGATCGATGTTTCTCTCTCATCAATGTTTCTAGCTCTCTCCCTTTTGCTCTGTAAAAAAAAATCAATAAAATATATTTACAAAAAAGAAAGGTACAGTCGAACATAGTATATTCTTCTGGGAATCAGAGAATTCAGTCACCTGGGTAGCAACAGGCTGCCTTTGACTGCCTCTCTTTCCTTCTCTCTCCTTCTCTCTCCCCCTTCCACTAATCCCTCTGAATCTGTTCCAACATTCCATAATAATCTTTCAAAAACAATCTTGCTGCAAATTCTTCATGTATCGGAAATGAATCAGAGGCTGCCACTAAGATGTAGACTAATTTAAAAAATTAATAACAATAGCTAATAATTAAATAACATTTATTGTGTGCTGTATACAAACTCCTCAAACCCTGTGGGGTGAGCACCACTATTAACACCGTTTTCCAAATGGGTAAACCAAGGCAGGAAGAGGTTAAGTAACTTACCCAGAGTGGCACAGCAACGACATGGCAGAGCTGGAATGGAATCCGGTTAGTTTAATTGAGAGTTCATGCTCTTAACCACTTGCTAGATCTTCTTTATTGCCAATGATTCCATTTAATTGCACGTATTTATTTTTTTATTTTCAATTACAGTTTGCATATGTTATTTTCTGTTAGTCCCAGGTGTGCGGCATAGTGCTTAGATAATCATATACTCTACAAAGTGTTCCCCCAATATCTCCAGTACCTACCTGGCACCATGGGTAGTTATTGCAGTATTAATAGCTATATTCCTTGTGCTGTATTCTATATCCCCATGACTACTGAGTAACTACTAATTTGCACTTCTTAATCCCTTCACCTTTCTCACCCAGTCGCCTCATCCTCCTTCCCCTCGGAAACCATCATCCTGTTCTCTGTACCGAGGAGTCTGTTTCTGTTCGGTCTGTTCATTTATTTTTGTTATTTAGGCTCCACAGATGAGTGACATGCATCTGGTATTTGCCTTTCTCTGGCTGACTTATTTTACTTAGCCCATTATTCGACTGGGTCCATTTATGCTATTGTAAATGGTAAGATTTCCTTCTGTTTTAAGGGCAAGTAATAGCCCATTGTATGTATATATGTCCCAAATCATTTTTTTAAATTTATTGATTTGAGAGAGAGATCAATTAATTGTTCTACTTATGTATGCATCCATTGGTTGCTTCTTGTATGTGCCTGACCCGGGATCAAACCCAAAACCTTGACGTATCAGGATGATGCTCCAACCAACTGAGCTACCCAGCCAGAGATGTACATCTCCTTTATCTAATAGTCTATCGACGGGCTCTTAGGTTACTTCCACATCTCAGCTGTCGTAAATAACACTGCAATGAACGTAAGGGTACAAATCTCTGCCTAGGTTCCAGTACCACCCATCCATCTCATCTCAGCCATCGAAGATCCTTCTAACCCATAGACCCATCCATGTCATCCAACCTGCTTCAAACCCTTCCATCAGCTCCCACCCACAATCAATCAAATAACAAGGACCAGATTGACCCTCTGCCTAAAACAACCAAAAACTACACAAAATATACGAACAGAAGGTTTTCAGGGGTTCAACAATAAGCAGTAGAGAGAAGCAAGCCCTGAGAGATGCGTAAAAAAAAAATGAGGTGAGTTCTGCAATCGCCCCAGCTTACCCCTGAGGAGAGCCTCCAGACCACAGGACAGAGAGAGGGGATTCAAATGGAGCTTGATGTTCTTCTCCCTAAGCTGAAGGGTGGAGCCGAGGACTCAGGTAAACAGGAGGGCTAGAACTCACAGAGCAAAATGCCAGAGGAGGGAGAGCGGCACAGAGAGTAAGAGCCGCACGGAGGAAGAACTCCAGAGATCTGCAGAGATTCCTCTCTAATCTTCAGCGGACTGCTAGTCAGCACACGCATGCGAAGAGATTACCCAAGGCTGAGGAAAGAATCGCCTGAAAAGAGCATAGGGGAAAATTCCTGGTGCCCACCTCGAGCTGGGATCACTCGCATTCCCTCCCCGGGACATCAGGAAAAGTCCTGAGAGGCATATTGCCTCAACGGTAAGGTCAGCTTAGCCCTGGACTCAAAACTCTGCGGGTCCCATCTCCAGGGTTGGGAAGCAAGCCTCAAAAGGGTAAAATTGTTTCCAAGTGACTTACCTGTATCCTCAGACAAAGCTCAAAAATCCTTTAAAATAGTGAAAAATATAATCCAGAACCCAACTCGGTCAAGTTCACAATGTCTGTGGTCCAGTAAAAAATGACCAGGCATGGTTCCATTCTGATCAAGGGCACTTACCTCGGTTGAAGGCTCACTCCCCAGCCCTGGTCAGGGCACATGTGGGAGGCGATCAATCGATGTGTGTCTCTCACATCAATGTTTCTCCCTCTGTCTCTCTCCCTTCCACTCTCTCTAAAAAAAAAAAATCAATGGAAAAATATCCTTGGGTGAGGAGTAACAAAACAAAAAAATGATCATGTATGCACAATGGCTGAAAAATGCAATCAATAGGGGAAAAATTAATCGATAGGAAGAGACCCAAAAATGACACAGAAGGTAAAATTAATGGAAAGGAACATTAAAACAGCTATTATAAATATATTATATATGTTGAAGGAGGTAGAGGAAAGAGTGAGCATGTTAAGGAGAAAATGAACGACATTTTTTAAAGACACATTAAAGTTCTAAAGATGAAAAATTTATTGTCTGAGATGAAAAATACAGTAGATGGGATTAATAACCCCAATATTTTCCAACAAATATTTGCTAAGGTCCATAGGAGAGACAACAGTTCTTTTTCTTTTTAAAATATATCTTATTAATTTTGACAGAGAGGAAGGGAGAAGGATAGAGAGTTAGAAACATCAAGGAGAGAGAGAGACATCAATCAGCTGCCTCCGGCACAACCCCTACTGGGGAATGTGCCCGAAACCAAAGTACATGCCCTTGACCGGAATCGAACCTGGGACCTTTCAGTCCACAGGCTGATACTCTATCCACTGAGCCAAACCGGTTTCAGAGAGACAACAGTTCTTCAAAGTAGAATTCTTCCCATTGTAAGGTTTACTTGTGAAGGGAGCTTCTGTTCCCAGTATGTTATATTGTTTTCAACCAGAAGTCTCCTACCATCCTTATCATTGTTCTGTACATAAAAACATTGTTAAAAACAAGCTGCTTTCAGATTGGCTGGGACATTGCAGAAGAAAGATAAATGAACTTGGAAACACAGTCACAGAAACTATCTAGAATTTTTAAAAATGGATTTTTATTGATTTCAGAGAGGAAGGAAGAAGAAGAGGGAGAGCGAAACATCAACAATGAGAGAATCATTGATCAGCTGCCTCCTGCATGCCCTGCACTGTGGATCGAGCCTGCATCCTGGGCATACGTCCTGACCAGGAATCCAACCCTGATCTCTTTGTTCATAGGAGAGCATACCACTGAGCCATGCCAACTGGGCGAAACTAACCAGAGTTAAACACACTGAAAGACTGAAAAAAAAAATGAAGAATATTAGTGAGTTGTGAGAAACCTTCAAGAGGCTTTAATATACATACAACTGGAGTCCCAGAAAGAGAGAGGAGACATAAAAAATATGGAGAGCTGAGACCGGTTTGGCTCAGTGGATAGAGCGTCGGCTTGCGGACCGAAAGGTCCCAGGTTCGATTCTGGTTGGAGGCATGTACCTTGCTTGTGGGCACATCTCCACAGTGGGGAGTGCAGGAGGCGGCTGATCGATATGTCTCTCTCTCATCGATGTTTCTGACTTTCTATCTCTCTCCCTTCCTCTCTGTAAAAAAATCAATAAAATATATTTTTAAAAAAATATGGAGAACTGTTGGTTGAAACTTTTCAAAATTTGTTGAAAATCGGGAAAGCGGAGATCCAGGAAGCTCGTTTTTATTTTCTATTTTAATATTTTTTCAAACTATCCGGGAACGTTTATTTAGAAAGTCACGGGAGTAGAAGTGAGCTGTAAAAGACACAGGCTCAGAAAACAAGTTACAGAGGCAAAGGAAGGATCTTTGGAGCTCTGGAGAGAGAAGGGTGGAAGAAGGGAGGGGGAAAGCCAGGGAGTGCTCCAGGGAGGGACGGGGCTCAGGAAGTTTGTTTTTCAATATTGTCCTTTCGGTAAAGAACAATGATAAGGATGACAGCTGACTTCTTGTTTCAAACAATGAAACCTATTGGGAACAGAAGCTCCCTTCCCAGTAAGCCTCACACTTTCTCCTTTCAAGACCTGTGCCCCCTCTTCTATAGACCTTAGCAAATATTTGCTGGAAAACAATGAGGTTCATTCATTAATTACATTCATTACTTTTACACAGTCTGTGCTCGACTGCAGTGAGAAGTCTGGACAGAAGGCCAAGTTAAGCCAAATCCCGACATTTGACCTTGCAATTTATCAGGGGCCTTCCCAAAAGATTTGTGATTTTATCATTTTCCACGTATTTTGAAACATGTTGACCATTAGTTCTTCCCGCTTCTTTTTCTTTCTTTGTATCATTCCGATTTTAGTGTATGTGCTGCCAAAGCCAGCACTGTTCTTCAAACATTTTTTATTTTAATGTCGGGAAGGATTTGTTAGATGATGGCTTTCAAAAGATTAAACTGATTTGGCTCAGTGGCTAGAGCGTCGGCCTGGGGACTGAGAGGTCCCGGGTTCGATTCCAGTACCATGGTTGCAAGCACATCCCCAGTGGGGGGCGTGCAGGAGGCAGCTGATCAATGTCTCTCTCTCATCGATGTTTCTACCTCCCTATCCCTCTCTCTTCCTCTCTGTAAAAAAATCAATAAAATATATTTTTAAAAAAAGATTAAACAGGACATTTTTATGTTGATTTTGAGGTATCTTTTCAACTCTCTTGACAAATTTGTCCAAAGGAAGTCTGACACCATCCTTCTTTCTCATTTGATAGCAATGCATAAATTGTACCCCAATCAATAGCTCTGTGGAGCTGTAAGCTTCTCTGATTCTGGAAATATATATATCAGTCCAAAATCTAAACAAAATTACTTGATTTCCTTTGTCATTACACTGTAACTTTTTGACTCAATTTTCTTCTTTTTTAATTAATTGGGGTGACATTGGTTAATAATATTATATAAGTTTCAAGTTCACAGTTCTATAATACACCATCTGTATATTGCAATGTATGCTCACCACCCAAAGTTTAGTCTCCTTCCATCACTATATATATATAATTGATTTTTTACAGAGAGGAAGGGAGAGGGATAGAGAGTTAGAAACATCGACGAGAGAGAAACATCGATCAGCTGCCTCCTGCACACCCCCCACTGGGGATGTGCCCGAAGCCAAGACACATGCCCTTGACTGAAATCGAACCTGGGACCTTTCAGTCTGCAGGCCAACGCTCTATCCGCTGAGCCAAACTGGTTTGGGCTCATCACCATATATTTGACCTTCATTACCCTCTTCAATCTCTACCAACTCCCCTTCCCTTTTGGTAACCACCATATTATTGCCCGTATCTATGCATTTTGTTTGTTTATTCATTTGCTGCTTTCTGTTTTATATCCGACATATTATGAGTGAAATCGTACGGTTCTTGTCCTTTTCTATTTGACTTACTTTGCTTATTCTAAAGATCCACCCATGTTGTCACAAATGGCTGTATTTCATCTTTTTCTATGGCTGAGTAGAATTCCATTGTATATATGTACTATACCTTTCTTGATCTAATCATTCATCAAAGGACACTTAGGTTGTACCCATGTCCTGGCTACAATAAATAATGCTGCAATAAGCATAGGGGTACATATAGTGGAGCAAAGAAAACCTCTTCAATAAATGGTGCTGGGAAAATTGGGAAGCCACCTGCAAAAGATGGAACTTAGACAGCTATTTGATAGCATACACAAAAATTAACTAAAAAACGTATCAAAGACCTAACCATAAGACCTAAAACAATAAATCACACAGGAAAAAAAAACATAAAGACTAAACTTCTGGAACTTGGTCTCAGAGAGGATTTTATGAATTTGACCCCAAAGGCAAAGGAAGTAAAAGAAAAATAAATGAATGGGATTACCTCAAACTAAAAAGCTTCTGCAACAGTAAAAGAAACCATTAGCAAAACAAAAAGACCACCTACTGACTGGAAGATGTTTGCAAACAATAATACCTCATTCAAAATTTATAAGGAACTCATACAACTCAACAACAATAAAACCCAAACAATCCAATTAAAAAATGGCCTGAGGATCTAAACAGACACTTCTCCCAAGAAGACAGACAAATGGCCAAGAGGTATTTGAAAAGATTCTCAACTTCCCTAGCTATTCGGGGAAATGCAAATCCAAACTACAGTGAGATACCACCTCACTGATAATGGCTATTACCCTCATGCACTGCTGATGGGAACATAAATTGTTATAGCTGCTATGTTAATAGTACAAAAGTTCCTAAAAAAAAATTAACGGGTTTGGCTCAGTGGATAGAGCATCGGCCTGCGGACTGAAGGGTCCCAGGTTCGATTCCGGTCAAGGGCATGTACTTTGGTTGCAGGCACATCCCCAGTAGGGCATGTGCAGGAGGCAGCTGATTGATATTTCTCTCTCATCGATGTTTCTAACTCTCTATCCCTCTCCCTTCCTCTCTGTAAAAAAAAAAAATCAATAAAATATATATTTTAAAAAATTAAGAATAGAGCTACCATATAACTCAGAAATCCCTCTTCTGGGTATCTACCTGAAAAATTTGGAAACATGTATTCATAAAGATATATTGACTCAATTTTCACTGATGTATTTTCAGTCATCTGTACATATTCCTTTACCTTGTTTTTTTTTTCACAATTCAATCTCCTATTGACCAGCTTCTCTAGTATGCTTATCTGAAGAACCACTGCTTTTGATGCATTTAATGTTATTAGTCTTTGTTTAAATTATAGTATTAGCCCTTTCACTTTGTTTGGCTTCCCATTTGGATTTGTATAAAGTAATAAGAAAAATGTAATAAAATGTTTGAATCACAAAATGTGCTCTATCAAGATGGCTTCATAGTAGGAACTGGAGGGTTGGCCAGCAAGCAATAGCTTGACATGTTTGTGGTCTGGTGTATTCATGTCAAAATTCAGCCCCCAAAAGATGGTTCGGATATATTAACATATCCAAAGATGGTTTGGATATTTTATAAAAGTCGAATGTATAAAAGCTGAAAACCTCCTGGGAAATCAAATAACCCGAATACAAAGTAGAAAATAATGTGTGCTTTAAAAAGCTATGTAGCTTAAGAGAGCAAGGGGAGTTGTCGGGGATTAGGTAGAGGCAACATTGATGTGGGCCTTGAACGATTGGTAAGCTTTAGACAGGCCAAGATGCTGGGAAAGAACATTCTAGGTGGAAGCGAGGACTTGGATATTGAAAGTTTGCAATTGACTCGGGTTAGTGGGAAGAGTTCCCATTTTCTTTGTGCCCACCTCCTCCCAAATTGAAGATCTTGTGATAAGAGTCAAGGACACATTAGTCAATCACTCTCTTGAGGGTGGAACTTTATGGGGTCAGAACTGAAAGGTTAAAAGATGTTGCTGTGAAGATCTCTCCTTTGGCATCTCTCTCTTTTTAAAAAATATATCTTACTGATTTTTCACAGAGAGGAAGGGAAAGGTATAGAGAGTTAGAAACATTGATGAGAGAGAGACATCGATCAGCTGCCTCCTGCACGCCCCACAATGGAGATGTGCCCGCAAGCAAGGCACATGCCCCTGACCGGAATCGAACCTGGGACCTTTCAGTCTGCAGGCCAACGCTCTATCCCCTGAGCCAAACCAGCTTCGGCTCCTTTGGCATCTATTGATCTCCCCCTTGCTTGAACTTCTTTCTCTAGCTAAACTGTTGGATTGTGCCTTATTTTTCTGTGCAGGTCGTGGGGCAGAAATGTCCATTCCTAGACTACTATCCTTCACTGAGCAAGCTAAGTGGGAATTCAGATGGATTCCAAGAGATTGGAGGCCCGCTAATGGGGAGTGGGATTAATGGGGGGTGGAAGTGTGACATTTTCTGCTCTGAAAACTCTAATCCAGGGTTTCTCAACTTCAGTACTATGGCCATTTTTTAAATATATATATTTTTTTATTTTTATTTTTTTGATTTTTTACAGAGATGGAGAGGGATAGAGAGAAACATCGATGAGAGAGAAACATTGATTAGCTGCCTCCTGCACACCTCCGACTGGGGATGTACCCGCAACCAAGGTATATGCCCTTGACCAAAGTTGAACCTGGGACCTTTCAATCCACAGACCGACGCTCTATCCACTGAGCCAAACCGGTTTCGGCCTATGGCCTTTTTGTTGTTGTTGTAAAGACTATTCTTTGCGTTGTAGGATGTTTAGCAGCATCCTGGTCTCTACCTAGTAGAAACCAGTATTACCCCCCTCCCCCACATTTGTGTCCACCAAAAATATCTCCAGGCATTACCACACGTCCTCTGGGCATGGAAGAAAGGGACAGAATTGTCCCTGATTGACTTTTAAAAGTTTTTTTATGCCTCTAACTGCTCCTAGTCTGGTTAATAAGATTGAGAGGGACAGAACCCAGAATATGAGTCCAGAGGAAAGGACCAAAGAACATAACAGGCCAGTATCTAGTTTGGATTTTAAGCTGCAAAGAATCCTTCCTCTCAGACTCCTTGTGGCTCACACATATTCCAGTTCCTCTTATGGGAGTTACATCTAGAGATCTTCCTGATCTTGCATTGCAAAGTTCCTACTCATAGGGCACAATTAACATATAAGGTGACTCAGCCACCTGCGGTAAGTATGTACACATGCAATGTGCTGATGCCAATGCCTCTGCCTACTGTGTGGGAAATGGGAGTGAATGCCTGTCAGTATCCAGTGGAGGGTGGGCAGAGATCATGGAAAGGGGCATGAGGGCCCCTCCCTGGCCAGTTTGTGGATCTTGCCAGCTGGCACATACCAGGGTGGGAAAAACCAGGGCAAGCGCAGCTTCATTTCAACAGGAGCCAGACCCTGTTTCTTCCCAAAGCAGACAACACAGCATCAGTGGGAGACAGTACCAGGCCCCCACCGGTACCCACGTGAGTTTCCTCTAAGTGGAAAAAAAAGGAGAGATAAGAGAGAAGATGTTTTGGATATATTTGGGCTCTAATTTTTCCGTGGGAAGGAAGTCTTCTCTTGCTGATGGAAAGGACTTGATGTCATTAAATTACGTTGAGCGCCGAGACCGGTTTGGCTCAGTGGATAGAGCGTTGGCCTGCGGACTGAAAGGTCCCGAGTTCGATTCCGGTCAGGGGCATGTACCTTGCTTGTGGGCACATCTCCAGTGTGGGGTGTGCAGGAGGCGGCTGATTGATGTCTCTCTCTCATCGATGTTTCTGACTTTCTATCCCTCTCCCTTCCTCTCTGTGAAAAATCAATAAAAGATATAAAAAAAAAATTACGTTGAGCACTGGAGAGGTCATTGTAATGACTTGATGCACATTGTGGGATCCAGTATGTAGAGCTGCGTTTCAGAGTTAGGCCACGTGTCCTTGTTTTCTTTTTAAATTCTTTATTTTATTTTTTTAATTATTTAATTCTTTTTTTTCCTATTTTTTTATTGTGTTACATGTATACATATCTCCCCATTGCCCACCTCCCTCCCAGGCATACCCCCACCCCCCAGTGTCTATGTTCATTGGTTATGCTTATATGCATTCATACAAGTCCTTTGATTGATCTCTTATCTACCCCACCTCTCCTTAATCTTCCTGCTATAATATCACAGTCTGTTTGATGCTTTACTGCCTCTGTATCTATCCTTTTGTTCATCAGTTTACAAGGTTCTTTATTCTCCACAAATGAGGGAGAGCATGTGGTGCTTCTCCTTCATTGACTGGCTGATTTCACTCAGCATAAGGCTCTCCAGTTCCCCTACCCCCCACATTGACCCCCTCCAGCCTGCCCCTCACCTCCCCGCCCCATATATGATGGCCTCATCTGTGTCCGTGAGCCATGCATATATGCGTACAAGGTCCTTGGTTGATTACCTCCCCCTGCCCCCCTCTCCTCCTTCCCTCTGAGATTCCACACTCTGTTCCATGCCCATTGTTTTCAACTGCCCTCCCCCCATACTCCTCACAGAACTTTCTAACAGCCCCACCGAGTGGGCGAGAGGGCCATTGTCACCTCATTCCAGGCCGCAGCTGATTAGACTCTGGTGGACACCTAACCTAAGCTGAGCTGATCAGCTTCTCTTCCCTAAGATTTTGGAAGGGAACTCAGACACTCCAGCTAGCTAGCTAGCTACAGGGTCTGGACTGATAAGGACACACGTGTGGCGTTTTACATCCCACATTTGGGCTACATGGACTGATGGATGAGCTGACAGAGACACCGAGTCTTCACCCGGTCTGTTTAGTATCTGTCTCCTCCACAAGATTATAAAGTCAAAGAGCTCAGGGACCGTGTCTCCTTTGCACACCACCGTAGTCCTAGTCTGGTAGTACCCGGCGCATAATAGAAGTCAATAAATATTCATCTAGTGAAGTTATGGCCAGCTTTACCACTTAAGTCTTAAGAGAATAAATAATGGCTGCCTTCGCTCTCAATTAATCGTGTGAGGAATCATCTGCCTTTATTAATAGGAAGTCCCTGTTCCCCCCTAACTTGGTAAATAGCCTAGGTAGCTACTCATTCCCTGGTGATGAGTCCTATTTCAAAACTCTAGGCAGAGGGAGAGAGAACTGGAAATACCAGTCAGTCCACTAGCCCTATAGCTTCTTTGCCATCTTCTTTGGTCCTACACAATGCAATTGTTCAGAGTACCCAGGTTATGGCTCTTTAATTCTTTTTTTAAAATATTTTTTTATTGATTTCAGAGAGGAAGAGAGAGATAGAAAGAGATGAGAGAGAAATCATTGATCGGCTGTCTCCTGCATGCTTCCCTCCTCTCCTCCCCCTCCCAACCCCCAAACCCAGAGATCGGACTGTGACCTCCTGGTTCATAGGTTGATGCTCAACCACTGAGCTATGCCAGCCGGGACTCTTTGAGTTAATTCTTTATGTTTAGCTGTTGACCCTCAAAACATACCGCTGTGCCTGCCAGGTTCAGTCGTGGGGCTTCAAACCTTAGGACGAGCCCAACCCCCCCAAAACCCTTAGGCCCTGGTGTTGACACCAGATAAGCCTCCCAGCTTCTTGCCTGCCTTCCAGGCAGGTAATTTGGGGGGACCACTAGCCACCCCTCCAAGAATTTCAAAACTGTAGGGAAGAAAGCGCTGATTGGATTCGGAGAAATCCTCTTGTCTTATGCAAATTGACCTGCCCCTTCCCCAGGACTCTGCAGAACTCTGAATAACTTTGCTAAAACACAGAGAAAAAAAATCCTGTTATTCCTCAGCTAAGAGTGCCTTCCTGCCTTTCATGTCCGTGACTGAGGGAACTAGCCACATGATTTCTTTCTAGAAGAAAAAAAAATCTGCCCCGAGTGAGTCACAGCCTTTAGGATATCAAAGAGATTGGGATAATTTTTTTCCAATTTCACTGTATTAGGTATATGGTTACAAAAGAGCAGAGAGGCGCAGTGGCTTGGAATGGGCTTTTAGCATACCTCTTTGAGAAGCCTGCAGAGGGAGTAAGCCAAGGATTTTGGGTCATCAGAGTTCTGACTGTTCTCTGACATGCCTAGCAACATGCAAGGGCAAGAGAGAGGAGTATCCAGTGTGACCTCATCTTAGCTTGAATGCATCTGCAAACACCCAGTTTCCAAATAAGGTCACATTGACAGGTACTGGGGGCCAGGACTTACACATATCCTCTTGGGGCATCCAATTCAACTCCCATCCTGAGAACAACATCTGTATTATGGGGGTGTCTCTTGCTACAGCCCTTGCAATTTTTGAGGTGCTAAAGACACAGGTTGTGTTATGCATAGAAGCCGGGATAAGTTCCATTTTCTATTTCTGCATTAATCTGCTGAGGAGTTGTACTGTGTTATACTCCAACCCTTCATATCTGAGGTCCTTTTTCTTCCTATTCTTTTTTATTATTATTATTATTGATTTCAGAGAGGAAGGGAGAGGGAGAGAGAGAGAGAAACATCCATGATGAGAATCATTGATTGGTTGCCTTCTACACGCCCCCTACTGGGGATCGAGGCTACCACCTGGGCATGTGCCCTTGGCCGGAAGCAAACCTGGGCCCCTTCAGTCCACAGGCTCTCTCAACTGAGCCAAACCAGTTAGGCTTTCTTCCCATTCTGACCAATAATACTTGGTATCACCAGACCTAATTAATTTTTTTAATTGAATTACGTTTGCCAACCTTGTGGGTGTAAAGTATTACAAACCAGATTGCACAGATGTGGGAATAAATCCCATCGCTTTCACTCTGTGTCACTCTACTTTTAATTTTCCTGATTACTGTACTAGTCATATTTGCCACCTTTTCATATGTTTGTTTATTTATTTATTTATTTACTTATTTACTTATTTATTTAATTGATTTTTTTTACAGAGAGGAAAGGGAGAAGGATAGAGAGTTAGAAACATCCATGAGAGAGAGACATCGACCAGCTGCCTCCTGCAAGCCCCCCATTGGAGATGTGCCCGCAACCAAGGTCTGTGCCCTTGACCGGAATAGAACCTGGGACCCTTCAGTCCGCAGGCTGACACTCTATCCACTGAGCCAAACAGGTTTCGGCTCATATGTTTATTGCCTCTTTTGTGGTTCATTTTGTGTGAATTGTCTTCATATTAGCTTCCCACTTTTTAAAGAAAGATAGTTTTTAAAAAAGATATTTTTTATTGATTTCAGAGAGGAAAAGAGAGCGAGAGAGAAACATCAATGATGAGAAAGAATCACTGATGGGCTGTTTCCTGCACACCCCCACTGAGGATCGAACCCACAACCCGGGCATGTGCCCTGACCGGGAATCAAACCATGACCTCCTGGTTCGTAGGTCGATGCTCAACCACTGAGCCACCCTGGCAGGACAGCTTTCCACTTTTTAATTGAGTTGCTTATTTTTTATTATTAGAGTTCTTTATATATACCGGATATTAATCTTTTGCTACTATATGACAACTTATCTTCTCCCAATTTGTGGCTTACATGCTCACCAAATTATCTCTGTCCATTCACTACTTCCCTAGTCATTTATATTTCCTTCTTGCTGTTTTAATCCATCCTGTAGAGCGACTCATTAATCTGCTCACTGGTTATTTCTGGTTTGGAGCACTGGTTGCCTTCTTCTTTGTCCTTGTCTCTATTGCTTAACTTTTCTATAGAAAGCACATATGAGCTCTAGCTGGTTTGGCTCAGTGGATAGAGCATCGGCCTGCAGACTGAAGGGTTTGATTCTGGTCAAGGGCACATGCCTGGGTTGCGGGCTCCATCCCCAGTAGGGGTGTGTAGGAGCCAGCCAATCAGTGATTCTCTCTCATCATTGATGTTTCTATACCTCTCTCTTCTCCATTCCTCTCTGAATCAATAAAAATATTTAAAAAAAAGAACCTGGTGGGGAAAAAAGCATGCATGATCCCTAGCTGGTTTACTGAGTGGCTTGAATGTCAACCCGCCGGTTTGGCTAAGTGGATAGAGCGTCAGCCTGCAGACTGAAAGGTCCCAGGTTCCATTCCGGTCAAGGGCATGTACCTTGGTTGCGGGCACATCCCCAGTAGGGAGCGTGCAGGAGGCAGCTGATCGATGTTCCTCTCTCATCAATGTTTCTAACTAACTATCCCTCTGCCTTCCTCTCTGTAAAAAAATCAATAAAATATATTAAAAAAACAAGATATTCCACATCTTCACCAACTGGTATTGTCAGTCTTTTCCACATTAACCATACTGGTAAAGTGCGTGGTGCTGCTGCATTTTCATGGTGATTCATGAAGTTGAACAATCTTTCATATGTTTATTACCCATTTGATGTTCTCTTTTGTGAGGTACTGCTTTTAAGTCAATTTTCAAATGCATTGTCTGCATTTTTCTTACTGGTTTGTAAGACGTTCTTAACACGAATCCTTTGTGGGCTATACATATTTCAAATATCTTGTTTTTGTCTTGCCTTTTCACTTTTTTAATAGTATCTTTTGATAACTAACAGTTCTTTATTTTAAGGAGTCCAATTTTCCCCTCTCTGGTTAACACATATTGAGTCCTATTTTTAAAACTTGTGCTCATTTCTTGATAATATTTTCAAGTATTAGAATTTTTTTTTCTCCCTGAATTTCACCCTTTTCGACAAATAGCAGACTCTGTGCTTCGCTGCTTTCTAGGAAGTATGTGGCTGCGCTGAAAGCAGATAAGCTTGCAAGGTATTTGAACTTGCCTGGCCGGCGTGGCTCTGTGGTTGAGTGTCAACCTATGAACCAGGAGATCACGGTTCGATTCACTCCCCATGTTGGGCCATGCAGGAGGCAGCCAATCAGTGATTCTTTCTCATCATGGATGTTTCTAGCTCTCTCTTCCTCTCCCTTCCTCTCTGAACTCAATACAAATAAATATATATCCTTAAAATATGTTTGAACTTCCTTTTCTCAAAGCCCACGCACATTAAGGAGAATTGTGATCTTCCACCAAATGAGATTCCCAGCAAATTCAAAAGAAATGTCCTTTGAGCTGTGGGGAGAGAAGGTGAGAGAAGTCAGTTGGGCCCTGAAACTTGCTTCCCACAGCTTCCTGGTGAGACCCTCGAGAGGAAGGGCTGCTTTAATGAACTTGAGGGACAGGGATTCAAGACCTGGGGTTTCAAACATTATAAGAAATTTCTTTGTCCCGAGGGTGTCATAGAAGCCACAGACTGTAGCTGCTCATTGGACAAGGTTCCTCAGTCATAACCGGTGAGAATCCCTCTCCATTCCTACCCCAGGCTGGGCACTGCAGGGGACCCCGGAACCAGTCAAGGAAGACCGAGAGTATAACTCCGACTGACCCCCCACTTCTAGCCTCAACAGAAGTAGCTCTATCTCCTTCCTTCGATGGCAGTTTCTGAAGTTTGAGGTTAATTTGAGAACGGAGAGCATTATGAACTATTTAAAGATCTAGATACAGAACATGGAGGGAAGTGACTTGAAGTGAACTGCAGGTGAAAGTATAATCTTCTTAATAAATTCCAGTTTTAGCCAGCATAGCTTCCTGAAGGATCTAGGATTAAAATAATAACATGGCTTAAAATGGGAGGTGTTTTTTTTTTTTCCTTTTTCCCTGAATTCTCTTCTTTTTCTTGATCCTCTTAGGACCTCACCAAACTTTTCTTCCTCCTGTGTTTTTCCTTTCTATTACAAAATGAACTTTGTGGCTTTCTTTAGATGTAACAACATGCTCTTAATTTTCCATTATAACCGATTAAAATACTAATTCATCTGTGAAATATTTTAAAGGAAGTAACATTTGATGCATACAGAATAATATTTGTAACTTTACGTTTGTTGTAAAGCTGAACCATAAAATAAATACCTATGAATCTACCACCCAACTTAAAAACTAGAACATTATTAGTAACTTGCATTTGTCTGAATGTTTCTGTCTATCTCATACTCTGCCTCTCTCTACTTAACTAACCACTATTTTGAATTTTATAGTTGTCATTTGTTTAAAAAGTTCTGCCCAGCTGGTATGACTCAGTGGTTGAGCATCGACCTATGAACCAGGAGGGCACAGTTTGATCCCTGGTTAAGGCACATATAAGAATCAACCAATGAATGCATAAATAAGTGGAATGACAAATTGATATCTTTCTCTCTCTCTCTCTCTCTCTCTCTCTCTCTCATCAATAAATAACAAGTTTTTAAAATATATACATTGCTTAATATTTTCTTATTTTGAATTTATAAAGTTATATTTATTTTTAACTTTATAAATATGTGCTTTAGATAAGTCTTCTGCATCTTGCTCTTTTTAAAAAATATATATTTTATTGATTTTTTTTACAGAGAGAAAGGGAGAGGGATAGAGAGTTAGAAATGCATCTTGCTCTTTTCACTCAGCATTATGTTTCTAAGATTCAGATATTTTGTAAAATACAGTTGTAGTTCACTCATTTCCAAAGATAATATAATAGTTTTTACTGTGTACCTATCACAATGGATTTTTCTCTCGGGGGACATTTGACTTGTTTTCTTGTTTTTGCCACCAAAAATGTGGCTATGAACATGTCTTTCAGTGCACACATCAAAGACTTCCAGGGCATATACCTAAGATTGGAACGTTCAGGCTGAAGGATATGGGTGCGCTCAATTTTATTAGTTAGGTCAGTGGTCGGCCAACTGCGGCTCTGTTGACTAATGAGTTTGCCGGCCACTGAGTTAGGTGAGACCAGTGTTCTGAAGTGATTGGCCCGGTTTACCTTCCCACCAGCAGTATCCTAGTGTAAGTATTCCACACCCTGTCATTGGTATTGGTGGACTTCATATATAATTGTTTTTTTTTACAGAGAAGAAAAGAGAGGGATAGAGAGTTAGAAACATCAATGAGATAGAAACATACATCAACTGCCTCCTGCACACTTCCTACTGGGGATGTGCCCACAACCAAGGTACATGCCCTTGACCGGAATCAAACCTGGGACCCTTCAGTCCACAGGCCGAAGCTCTATCTCCTGAGCCAAACCGGTTAGGGCTGTATTGGTGGACTTCTTAACTTGTGGCAATCTAGTGAGTAAAAGTGATATCTCATTGATGGCTGAACTCACCACCTTCTCATTACTAATGTTTATTTGACATATGTTTATTTGACATTCATGTTTCCCATTCTCTGCAATGCCTGTTCTTGTCTTTTGCCCATTTTTCTACTGACTCTTTTTTTTTTTCCATTTTGATCCAAGGAGTTCTTGATTTATATTCTAGCTACCAGTCCTTTATCAAGTGTGTATATGGCAAATAGTCTCTTCACCATTTACAGCATTGTGATTACACTTGAATTACATGTCTTTCGATGAACCGAAGTTCTTGATTTTAATGTGGTTGGTATTAGATATTTACCAAAATGTAACAAATTACTTCAAAACATAACAGTTTAAAACAACAAAGTTTTATCTCGAATTTTTTGAGAGTCAGGAATTCAAACCTGGTTTAGCCTCTGGCTAAGGTCTCAGGAGGTAGCAGTGAAGCTGTGGACTGGGCCTCAGGTGAAGGATTGACTAAGGGAAGAAGCACTTTCAAACTCATTACTAGTATGTGGTACTCAATGGACCTTGGTGTCTTGTCATAAGTGCCTCTTCTTCTTTTATTTAAACATATTTTTATTGATTTCAGAGAGGAAGGGAGGGAGAGAGAGAGAGAGAAAGAGAGAGAGAGAGAGAGAGAGAGAGAGAGAGAGAGAGAGAGAGAGAGAGATTAATGATGAGAGAAAATCATTGATTGGCTGCCTCCTGCACATCCACTCCTGGGGATCGAGCCTGCAACCCTGGGCATATGTCTCTGACTGGAATCGAACCCGGGACCCCTCAGTCCACAGGCCAACGCTCTATCCACTGAACCAAACCAGCTAGGCTGAGTGCCTCTTCTTAGAGTAGTCTCATGACATAGTAACCGGCTTCTCTCATGGTGAGCAGTCAGAGAGACAGATAGACACTATCCAAGACAGAAGCCACAGTGTATTTATGTATCACTTCTGCCCTATTACATTCATTAGAAACATGTCACTACATCCAGTCTGCTTCCAAGGAGGGCATTTTACTTTTTTAAATATATTTTTATTGATTTCAGAGAGGAAGGCAGAGGGAGAGAGATAGAAACATCAATGATGAGAATCATTGATTGGCTGCCTCCTGCACACCACCGACTGGGGATCAAGCCCACAACCCTGGTATGTGCCTTGACCGGGAATCAAACTCTGACCTCCTGGTTCATAGTTCAGTGCTCAACCACTGAGCCGCACCAGCCAGGCCCAAGGAGGGAGATTTTATAGGAGTTTAAAAACCGTGAGGAGGGGGTCATCGGGACTCGCAGAGGCTGCCTACCACACATTGAAATATATCAATTTGATCTTATATGGTTAGTACTTTTGTGTCTTGCTTAAGATATACTTTCCTACCTCAAAGTAAAAATATATTCTCCAATATTTTCTTCAAATTGTTTTTTTAAGCCTCACCTGAGGATATGTTTTTATTAACTTGAGGGAGAGAGAGAGAGAGAGAGAGAGAGAGAGAGAGAGAGATAAAGAGAGAGAGAGAGAGAGAGAGAGAGAGAGAGAGAGAGAGAGAGAGAGAGAGAGATCAGTTGCCTTCCCATACATGCCACTACTGGGAATCAAACCCACAATCTGGGTTTGTGTCCTGATCAGGAATCAAACCTGCAACCTTTGGGGTTCAGAACGATGCTCCAACCAACCAAGCCACCTGACCAGGCTCTTCTAGATGTTTTTACCAGTAAGTTATCAATGCTCTCCGGCCAAAGACCACTGGTGACACACCTGTCATTGAACAAGTTGAGTTTGTTTCTCATTGGACAAGAGAGAACACGCACCAAGAGGAACCAAGGGGTGTCTCAGTAAGACCGCATAGAAAAAAAAAACACTTTTATTGGATTTGAGCCCTTGGTTGAGAGATTTGGAAGAGGGTCTAAAAGTGGAAATTTGGCCGAAACCGGTTTGGCTCAGTGGATAGAGCGTCGGCCTGCAGACTGAAAGGTCCCAGGTTCGATTCCGGTCAAGAGCATGTACCTTGGTTGCGGGCACATCCCCAGTCTGGGGCTTGCAGGAGGCGGCTGATCGATGTTTCTCTCTCATCGATGTTTCTAACTCTCTCTCCCTCTCCCTTCCTCTCAGTAAAAAAATCAATAAAATATATTTTTTTAAAAAGAAAGTGGAAATTTGGTCTAGATTGGATGCCATCCGAAGTGGGGACAATTCTATGATTGGGCATCTCAATAAATCTAATGTATGGGAAGGAGAGAAAAGTATAAAGCTAAAGGTGTAATTTGGTCAAGAAGTAGAAGTCATTTATTTTGGCCAGGAGAGGTGGTGTTTGGTACTTTGTGAGTGGCACCGGGCATAGACAAAATTACGAAGTGACCTTGCTTTGTCTCGATTTATTATGGCCTCAGAGTAACCTTGTCTGAGGTTGGTATTCTGTGTTTATGTCTAAATAAGAGAATAACATGGCCTAGATGTGAGTGCCCGGTCAACTTCTGAATGTCAGGGGCTTCTCTTTTTTTCCTCTTTCTCCAAGTTTTGCCTTTATTTTTAAGTGTCTAATAAACCTTGAGTTGGTCTTTCTATATGGCATAGTATCTGAGATACACTATAAGGCTCCCATTTCATTTTTTCTTATGTATAACTAACTAACTGTCTCACTATTATTTACTGCCAGGTTTCTGGTCTTTGTCTCCCTGTTTTGAGAGCTCTCCGTGAACGCTGTTATAGGTTGATTATTTTACTAATGCTTGAGTGTGATTGATATGCTAGGGATTACCCACTCCTTCGCAATTGGCTAAGTCAGAACCAGGCAATCTGACGTGAAACTCTGTCCTCTTAATCTATATGGCATTATGCATTGTGTCCCGAGAAGAAGCAGGATTGTGGTTAAATATGCATGGATCTCACATGTTGCTATGTGGGTCTGTAAAGCTGACATCACACTCTTTTCTCTTCTCATCCCATTGCAAGTAGGTGCTAGTCCCCATCTATCTATCCAGTGAGACTGCCCTTGGCAAAGTCACTAATGAACTCTAGGTTGCAACTGCATACCACATTTCTTTTTTATTTAAATATTTTTATTGATTTCAGAGAGGAAGAGAGAAGGAGAGAGAGATGGAACCATCAACGGTGAGAGAGAATCATTGATCAACTACCTCCTACAAGCCCCCCACTGGGGATCAAGTCCACAACCCGGGCAGGTGCCCTGACCAGGAACCAAACCATGACCTCCAGGTTCACAGGTTGATGCTCAACCACTGAGCCATGCCAGGCGGGCCAAACCATATTTCTTTATCCTTATTTTAGTCAATAACGTATCAACTGTTATGGACTGAATAGTTGCGTCCTCCCCAAATTCCTATGTTCAAATCCTAATCCCCAATGTGAGGACATTAGGAGGTAGGCCTTTGGGAGGTGATCAGGTTATGAGCCCTCATAAATGGATTTCTGCCCTGGTGAAGGACACCCCAGAGCCGAAACTGGTTTGGCTCAGTGGATAGAGCGTCGACCTGTGGACTGAAGGGTCCCAGGTTCCATTCCGGTCAAGGGCATGTACCTTGGTTTCGGGCACATCCCCAGTGTGGGGCGTGCAAGAGGCGGCTGATCGATGTCTTTCTCTCTCACCGATGTTTCTAACTCTCTATCCCTCTCTCTTCCTCTCTGTAAAAAATCAATAAAATATATTTTTTTTTAAAAAAGAAAGATACCCCAGAGAACGCTCCTGCCCTCTCAGTCATGTAAGGATGTGAGGAGAAAATGGCTCTCTGCAACCTGGAATGGGAGGCTCACCAGACCCAACTGTGCTGGCACTCTGATCTTGGACTTCCACCTCCACAGCTGTGAGAAACAAGCTTCTGCCCTGGCTGGTGTTGCTCAGTGGATAGAGCATTGGCCTGCGGACTGAAGGGTTCTGGGTTTGATTCAGGTCAAGGGCACATGCCCGGGTTGTGGGCTCTATTTCCAGTAGGGGGCGTGCAGGAGGCAGCCAGTCCATGATTCTCTCTCATCATGGATGTTTCTCCTTTTCCCTTCCTCTCTGAAATCAACAATGTATATATTCTTAAAAAGAAACACATTCCTGTTGTTTATAAGTCCTCTAGTCTATGGTATTCTGTGATAGCAACTGGAACTAAAACACCAACATTCAACAGAGTTAACCCTTCCATTCTTGCTTTTTTTCTTAGTCTTCACGCCACTGAAAGCTCATAGTGTTCCTCTTATCTCACTGGCCGCTCCTTCGCATTACCTTTTGCTCCAAATTTCCCCCCAGCCTCCAAATGTCTGAGGACGTTTCTCCAGATAATCTCACCTGCTCCTCACGCTTTAACTACCATCATCCATACCAGCAGTTCTCAACCTGTGGGTCGCGACCTCTTTGGGGGTCGAACCACCCTTTCACAGGGGTCGCCTAAGACCATCGGAAAATGCAGATATTTACATCACGATGCGTAACAATAGCAACATTTCATGGTTGGGGGTCACCACCACATGAGGAACTGTATGCAAGGGTCGCGGCCTTAGGAAGGTTGAGAACCACTGATCTATACTAATTACTCCCAAATAGGCAGCCCTTGCCTCAGACCCTAAACTTCACCCTTGTACATTCAGTGGCCTGCTTAAACTTCCCACTTGGATGCTTCTCACTGAGCATATCTAAAACTGAATTTTGCTTTTCCCACCACCACAGTGCTGCTCCTCCTGTAGTCTTCTTCAGTTGGTTAGTGACAACTATTTTCCCAGTTGTTTCGACTAAAAACCCAAGAGTCATTCTTGATACCTCCCTTTCCTTCACAGTCTACATCACGTCCATTAGCAAGTCCTCTCAGCTCCATCCCCCAAATATACAGTGGTACCTCGAGATACGAGTGCCCTAACATACGAGATTTTTGAGATACGAGCCGTGGAGCAAGCGATTTTTGCTTTGAAATACGAGCAACATTTGAGATAGGAGTAATCGCGCGGATTGGCCGGCTGCACACGACCCACCAGTTTACCGTGACTCGAGCGTCTCATAGTTTCCCACGCCTCAAGGTCACGGAAAGAATTAAACTCGTATCTCGAGGTACCACTGTATCCTAAATCTGTCCACTTCTCCCCATCTACCCAGAAATCTTGGGAATCAGTGTGGGACATGCAGGAGGCAGCCGATCAATGGTTCTTTCATGTCATTCATGTTTCTAGCCCTTTCTCCCTCTCTCTGAAATCAAGAAAAAATATTGAAAAAATAATAATAAAGAATATGAGAAGAAACGTTACAGACTGGGAGAAAATATTTGTCATCCACATAAACAACAAAGGACTAGTATGTTGACTATAATAAAGAGTTCTCAAAACTCAATAGTTTAAAAACAAAAACACATTGAACTAGAAAATGGACAAAAGATGCGAGGAGACAGTTCACTTAAGAGGACATAGAGCCTTAACCAGTTTGGCTCAGTGGATAGAGCTTTGGCCTGTGGACTGAAGTGTCCCATGTTCGGTTCCGGCCAAGGGCATGTACTTGGGTTGTGGGGACATCCCCAGTAGGAGGTGTGCAGGAGGCAGCTGTTCAATGTCTCTCTCTCATCGATGTTTCTAACTCTCTCCCCCTCTCCCTTCCTCTCTGTAAAAAATCAATAAAATATGTTTTTTAAAAAAAGACGACATAGAGATAACAGAGAGCCACATGAAGAGATCATCAGCATCATTATCTATTGGAGAAATGCAAATTAAAGCCTAAAATAAAAAAAAATGGTGACAATACCCAGTGGTGTGAGAATGCAGAGGGAGCTGGATCGCTCGTACATTGCTGGTGTGAATGTGAAATGTCACAGCCACCCAGGAAAAGAGTTTGGCCATTTCTTAACAAAACCATATAGTCAATTTACCATATGACCCAGCAAAGTGTACTTCTGGGCATCTGTCCCAGAGAAATAAAAATTTATGTTCACAACAAAACCTGGACATGAATGTTCATAGCAATTTTATGTGTCCGAGCCAGAAACTAGAATGAGTCCAGATGTCTTTTGATAGGTCAGTGGTTACCTTAACTTGTGGGACAATAAAAAGAAATGGATATTGATGCATGCCACAACTTTGATGAATCTCCATGGGATTATGATGAGTGAAAGTAGTCCATCCCTAAAGATTACATACTGTGTGATCTGATCAATATAAAACATTTTTCAAATGGCAACATTTTATTTTATTTTTTTATTATTTTTAAAAATATATTTTTATTGATTTTTTACAGAGAGGAAGGGAGAGGGATAGAGAGTTAGAAACATCAATGAGAGAGAGACATCGATCAGCCACCTCCTGCACGCCCCAGAGTGGAGATGTGCCCGCAACCAAGGTACATTCCCCCGACCAGAATCAAACCTGGAATCTTTCAGTCCGCAGGCCGACACTCTATCCACTGAGCCAAACCGGTTTCGGCCAAATGGCAACGTTTTATAATTGGAGGACAGATTAGTGGTTGAGGGAGTGGAGAAGGGGCACAGTAGGGAGGTGGGGGTGGTTATAAAAGAGAGCACAATCACTCCTGTGATGGAACTGTTCTGTCCTTTGACTGTGGTGGTAGACACATGAACCTACATGGGTAATGAGATTGTATAGAATCTTAAAAAATATTTTTATTGATTTCCAAAAGGAGGGGAGAGGGAGAGATAGAGAGAAACATCAATGACAAGAGAGAATCATTGAATGGCTACCTCCTGCACACCCCACATTGGGGATTGAGCCCACAACCCTGGCATGTGCCCTGACCGGGAATGGAACCGTGACCTCCTGGTTCATGGGTTGATGCTCAACCACCGAGCCACGCCGGCTGGGTGACACTGTATAGAATGTAATATGCCCGCACACACAAGAGAGTATTAGCAAAACTGTGAAAATCTTAATAAAATCAGTGGGTTGTATCAATGTCAACATCCTGAATGTGATATTATTGTAATATAGCTTTGCAAAATGTTACTTACCATTGGGGGAAAGCTAGGCAAAGTGTAGGAAGGAGCTCTCTGTATTATTCCTCATAGTTGCATGTGAATCTACAATTATGTAAAAACAATGTCCAATTTAAAAATACTTAAAATAAAATTAATAACAATGCTGCTGCTATTTGTCAAATTATGGGGCGATCTTGGACATGGCAAGCCATTCTGTTCTTTTGTTTTTTCCCCCCAAGAAGAAAGATGGAGCCTGGTTACATATGTGACAAACAGATCAGTTTGAGAATGTTGTCAAGAGAAAGCAGCTTCTCCAAGCTTTTTGGATTGAATTCAGGTTACATCACGTCCTGTGCTGCTCAGATAAATGAAGTCTACGCGGCCGCTCCATTTACATCAGTAACAGAGTCATTGTAACTTCATGTTTCCATGTTTAAGGCTCTCTGCAATACGGAACCATCAAAGACACTCAGCCTTGACTGCTGTGGCTCAGTTGGTGGGACTGGAGTCCAGAGAATAGGAAGGTTGGAGTTCAAGTCCAGGTTCAATACCCTGACTGAGCACTTATGGGAGACAGCGGATAGATGTTTCTCTCTCTCTCTCTCTCTCTCTCTCTCTCTCTCTCTCTCTCTCTCTCTCTCTCTTTCCCTCCCTTTAAAATTCAGTGAGCATATGCTCAGGTGAGGATTGGAAAAAAAACACACACTTGCCCTAGCTGGTTTTGCTCAGTGGGCAGAGCGTCGGCCTGTGGACTGAAGGATCCCGGGTTCAATTCCAGTCAAGGACACATGCTCAGGTTGCGGGCTCAATTCCCAAAGGGTGGCGTGCAGGAGGCAGCTGATCAATGATTTTTCTCTTATCATTTATGTTTCTATCTCTCCTACTCCCTTCCTCTCTGAAATTAAAAAACAACATATTTTTAAAACACTCTTACTAGTATATAGCATTTCTACCCTGTTTCCCCGAAAATAAGACAGTGTCTTCTATTAACTTTTGCTCCCAAAGAGGCTCTAGGTCTTATTTTCGGGGGATGTCTTATTTTTCCATGAAGAAGAAGACGGTACACATTTATTGTTGAACAAAAGAAAAGGGAATTTATTACCTGTATGCGGTATGGTAGTCATTGTCATCACAAACCAGCTCACGGATGGGCCGCAGCGCAGCCGGAGCTGTTCAGGCAGGGCGAGGTCTCTTTAAATCAGGAGTCCGATGCCTGCTGGTAGCTTCGGGGCCTTCTATTCCGGGGAGGCCTTAAGTTCGGGGGAGGCCTGATGATCGGGGAGGTCTTATTTTCGGGGGGGATGCCTTCTATGACAGCGAGAGGCAAAACTGGAAGTAGGTCTTATTTTCGGGGGATGTCTTACTTTCAGGGAAACAGGGTAGGTAACTGTACAGTATTGTAATCAGAGAAATCAACTGCACATTGCCCCTCTCAACTCCAGCCTATAAATAAATATTCATCAACACTGCAAAGTTAGCAGGATTGTATCTCAATCTGCTTTAAAACCAAGGGACTGGTTTGGTTCTTCTTGAAAGTCCAAACTAACTGTAGGAAGTGGACATTAACAGTTAAAAGGGCTGCCAAAACCAGTGTGGCTCAGTGGGTAGAGCATCGGCCTGTGGACTGAAGGGTCCCAGCTTCAATCTCAGTCAAGGGCACATACCTTGGTTGCGGGCACATCCCCAGTAGCGAGTGTGCAGGAGGCAGCTGGTCGATGTTTCTCTCGCATCAGTGTTTCTGGCTCTCTATCCCTCTCCCTTCCTCTCTTTAAAAAATCAATAAAATATATTAAAAACAAAACAAAACAAAAAAAATTAAAAGCATTTTCTGAATAGCTCAAAAGAATCTTGAAAAAGAACCAAGTTGGAGGATTCACACTTCCTGATTTCAAAACTTACTACAAAACTACAGTAATCAGCCCTGGCTGGTGTGCCTCGGTTAACTGGGCGTCAGCTTGTCCGTGAACCAGGAGGTTGTTGGTTTGATTCCTGGTCAGGGCACATGCCTGGGTTTCGGGCTCCATCCGGGTAAAGGGGTGTGTGCAGGAGGCAGCTGATTGCTGCTTCTCTATCAAATTGATGTTTCTCTCTCTCTCTCACTCCCTTCTCTCTCTAAAAATCAATAAGTATTCTTTAAAAAAAAAACCACACACACTCAACTATGTGTCAGGAACTGTCCCAAGGCCTTAACAAAATTAAACTCGTGGTACCTTATAATGACCTTATGAGGAAAGTGGTTTGTTTTTTTTAAAATCTCAATCTGGTACCAGATCTGGAATGATGATGAAGCCACTTAACTAAGGACTAGAATTGCATTTGTTTTGTTTTTAACTATATATTTTTTATTGATTTCAGAGAGCAGGGCAGAGGGAGCGAGAGAGAAACATCAATGAGGAGAGAGAATCATTGATCAGCTGCCTCCTGCACGCTCCACACTGGGGATGGAGCCCACAATCCAGGCATGTGTCCTGACCGGGAATCCAACGGTGACCTCCAGGTTCATAGGTCAACGCTCAACCACCGAGCCAGGCCGGCCGGGCTGCATTCGTTTTGTATCTCTCTGCAACCAACGACCACACATTTAGTGGCTTCAAACAATCCATGATTTATTATCTTCCAGTGTCTGTGGGTGGAGTCTCAGCTCAGCTAAGCTGGGCTCTCTGCCTCAGTCTCCCCAGGCTGCCCTCCAGGTGCTGGCCTCTCTGGAACCAGCGGGGAGAGTCTCTCTGGCTTCAGTCTTCTAAGGCAGAGGCATGAGTGACATTTGCATGGGAGTGCCAGACACCCCATCCTCTGCCCTGTCCCTCTGGTGAGCAGCGAGTTCTAAGTTCTGCCCGAACAAATGCGCAGCCAGCAGGAGGTGTGGATTTGCGGGGATTATCTTTGAGTCTATCTGCCACGATGATTGAGTAAACCAATCCAATTCTGGACCACAGAGAGCCAAGACTTAACAGGATTTGGGAGGATTTAAAAAATTAAAATTGTATAAAGGGAGAAAAAAAAATCTCTCTTCAATGTGGTAGGCCCATCGCTTCTTTGACCACTTTTTGTTGTTGTTAATCTGCACCTGAGGATGTTTTCCCCCGTTGATTTTTAGAGAGCGTGCAAGGAAGGGAGGGAGAGGGAGAGAGAGAGAAACATCGATATGAGAGAAACACATTGATTACTTGCCTCCACCACAGGGCTGGGGAATCTAACCTGCAACCCAGGTGCGGGTCCTTGACATGGAATTGAACCAGAGACCCTTTGGTCCCCGAGGGGGGATGAAAGGTGGGGAGGGGTCCTTGGGCCAACACTGTAACCACCGAGCACCACCTTTGAGTCCTTGCTCTGGTTTCGGCTTGGCATTTCCTGCCAACATGGCCAGACCAGCGAGTATGTGAAGGACCACACCACCTCCCTTCCACTTCCTTCATTGTCAAGTGATGGCTTCAGAATGACTCTCCTACGTCATGGCCTAAAAACATGACAGTTGTTGTTTGCAGGGCGATCCAGTTTCATACTTTCCACTGTGTGTAGCGCTGGCAGGAGGGGAATTCCCAACACCTGCTTCCTACTGCTGGCTCCTGTTACCAAAGCCATTGGGGCCCGATCTTTTTTTTTTTATATACCTCCCCCCACCCCAGTATAGACACCATGGAGGCATTTGACCCAAATGTGGCTCTCTTTCAGGACTTTGAATCCCCAATGAGTAATGCGATGATCAAGAGAGTATTTAAAAATATATATATTTTATTGATTTCCCACAGAGAGGAAGGGAGAGGGATAAAGAGGCAGAAACATGGATGAGAGAGAGACATTGATCAGCTGCCTCCTGCATGCTCCCTACTGGGGATGTGCCCACAACCAAGGTACATGCCCTTGACCGGAATCGAACCTGGGACCCTTCAGTACACAGGCTGACGCTCTATCCACTGAGCCAAACCAGTCTTGACAAGGGAGAGTCTTTGCTACAACTCAAGTGATGTCACTAATCTTTTTCCTTCCACTTCTCAGAGTCAATAAGCAAAGAAACTTGTGCTCTTGGGTACCAATGTGGGACTTGTGGAACTGAGGGTATGCCTCGTCTGTTCCTCAAATATCAGCTCTGTTCCCCTGTAGGGATGAGTCTATTGTATGCGACCCTCCAACCTGAGGGAAACCATAGACTCATTCATTCAACATACATTTGTTCAGCATCTGCCTTGGGCCAGGCACTGTTCAGAAGCTGGAGATACAATGAAGTATGAGGCAGAGATGGGCTCGGCTCGAATTAGGTTGCTTGCCGGTGGGACAAGACAGATACTTCACAGACAAGGTTAAGTTCAGAGCAACAAGTTACATGATGCAAATCAGAGAAAGGTTGCCCCGGCCAGGTGTCTCATTTGGGTGGAGCATCATTCTGATGTGCCGAGGTTGTGGGTTTGATCCCTGGTCAGGTGCACAAAGGAGTCAACCATTGGATGCATGGATGGATGGAACAATGGGTTGATCTCTCTCTCTCTCTCTCTCTCTCTATCTATCTATCTCTCTATCTCTCTTTAGCCCCTACCCCACCCCTCTCTCTCTCCCTTCCCTTCCTTTCTTTCTAAAGTCAATGAATTTAAAACACCCATTTGGCATGGCTCAGTGATTGAGCATCCACCTATGAACCAAGAGGTCACGGTTTGATTCCCGGTCAGGGCACATGCCTAGGCTGTGGGCTCAGTCCCCACTTTGGGGTGTGCAGGAGGAGGAAGCCAATCAATGATTCTCTCTCATCATCATGTTTCTCTCCGTCCCTCTCCCTTCCTCTCTGAAATCAATAAAAATACATGTAAACACACACACCTGCATGCTAAAGAAAATAAAACAGAAACATGTAATAAAATGAGACTGGCTCCTAGGTGGAGTAGGAAGGACCACGTTAGGTAAGGTAGTCAGGAAAGGGCTCTTTAAGGAGATGGCATTTGAGCTGAGACCTAAAGGATGAGGCGCTGGCGATGCGGGTACCTGGAGGACAAGAATTCCAGGCAGGGGGAAAAGCAAGTACAAGACCCTGAGATGAGATGGGCTTGGTGTGTTTTAAGAAATTGCAAGAGAGCCAGGGCAGCTGGGGTCGTTATGGTGGAGGAGGGCGAGTTCAGATCAGTGGGATTGGGAGGCCAGATCACGCGGGTCCTTCTAGGCCAGTGGTTCTCAACCTTCCTAATGCTGTGACCCTTTAAGACAGCTCCTCATGTGGTGGTGACCCCCAACATAAAATTATTTCCGTTGCTACTTCATCACTGTCATTTTGCTACTGTTATGAACTGTAATGTAAATATCTGATAGGCAAGATGTATTTTCATGATTACAAATTGAACATCATTAAAGCATAGGGATTAATCACAAAAACAATATGTAATTATATATTGTGAACTATTTATTTCTAATTACAAATAAATGAAATTTTGTCTTGAATCGTGGTATAGCATGGGTAACAGTCTTCATATAACAACAGTGAACTACATTGCTACACTTTGCTACACCCAGGAGCGGTGTATTGGTTCTAAGACCATGGGAAATAAGTATTTTCCAATAGACTTAGGCGACCCCTGTGAAAGGGTCATTCGACCCCCAAAGGGGTCGCAACCCACAGGTTGAGAACCGCTGTTCTAGGCCCTTCTAAGGTTTTGACGCCGAGTGAAGTGGGGGCTGTGGGAGGATTTTAAAAAATATTTTTATTGATTTCAGAGAGAGGAAGGGAGAGGGAGAGAGAGAGAAGCAGCCATAATGAGAGAGAATCATGGATCGGCTGCCTCCTGCATGCCCCACACTGGGGATCCAGCCTGGAACCCGGGCATGTGCCCTGAATCGGGAATGGAAACCATGACCTCCTGGTTCATAGTGTAACGGAGCGAGTTCCCACAAGACAGACCACAAAGACCAACCGAATTCAAACAGGCCTAAGTTTCTTTCAGACTCGAATCTGGGCTCACCTAATCTGGGCTCAAACCTTAGCTGACGCAGCAGTCTGGCTCCTTTCCCCATTTAAGTGCCTGAGTTAGGGACTACGGCAGACAAGTACTGCTGAGGTCCCAGATTCTCAGGGGTGAGAAATGCCCACAACAAGCCGTCCCAGTAGCAATGGACCAGACTCGGTCTTCAGTCTGGATGGTGTGTAAGCACTGTCCAAGCCGGCCTGAGGCCGAAGACCATACCTTGGCCGTTCCCTGGAGCCTCTCACGATGATGCCCTCTTTGCAATCCACACAGTTCACCAGTTGCTGACAGTCGTCCCAGGTGGGTTGATGGGCACTTCCGGCACAGCAAACCCATCTCACCAGAATTAGCCAACATCACTCATTCACTGGCCCGGCCCAGGGCAGCCTCTCCTGGGCCCACAGACTATGTTCCAAAAGTTCGCACATACAGTATCACATGTTGGCTCCTCTGGTCACACATACAGTATCACATATTGGCTCCTCTGGTAGAACTTACTTCTCTGGACGAAGCGAGCGAGCATACTTCCAGGTCTCCCTGTCTTCCCTAGACATCACGGCAGTGCGTCAGGGATTGCCACGCAGGGTTTAAATACGATATCATGTCAGGTGGGACCTGGCTGCCAGGCTGCCAGGGGCTCAAATGGTAAGAGCACCGACAAAGGGGCAGTCCCTCTTTTTATACCCATTCTGCCTTCTCCTATTGGTTCATATTCTCAGGCAGCAAGGGACCAGCTAACCCAGGAGGTTCCTATCCTAACAAACTCAGGTCAGGTGCTGTGGTCTGGCCGAAGATAATAGGCTCAAAATTGCAGTTAATCAGAGGCAGGTTCACACTTTTAAGCCTGATTCTGAACCTTCCCCTCCCCCTTCTTTACCTGGCTTTAGGGGAGGGAGTGTCAAGCCTAGCCGTGAGGGGATTCCTCAGTAGTTCCCAATTTCAATCACTACAATAGGTCGATGCTCAACCACTGAGCCACACCAGCTGGGCTGTGGGAGGATTTTGGACAGGGGAAGGATGTGATCAAAGTGGGTCACTCTCCAAAGCCAGTTTGGCTCAGTGGACAGAGCGTCGGTCTGTGGACTGAGGGGTCCCAGGTTCAATTCCGGGCAAGGGCACGTACCTTGGTTGCGGGCACATCCCCAGTAGGGGGTGTGCAGGAGGCAGCTGATCGATGCTTCTCTCTCATCAATACTTCTAACTCTATCTCTCTCCCTCTCTGTGAAAGTCAATAAAATATATATATATTTTAAAAAGTGGGTCACTGTTTTGGCTGCTAAGAGAATAGGATGTAGGAGGCAAGAGCAAGGTCACAGTTTAGGTGCCGAGCACCTATGATTGTCTGACTGGAAACATTGGTCTCTTCCAAGTAGGCATCGCCCCATGGCACTTGGCTTGGGGAAAAAGGACCTTTGTCTAGAGAGAAAGATGCGCCCGGCTGGTGTGGCTCAGTGGTTGAGTGTCAACCTATGAACCAGGAGGTCACGGTTCGATTCCTGGGCAGGACACATGGGTTGCAGGCTCAATTCCCAGTGTGGGGACGTGCAGGAGGAGAAGGCCGGCCGGTCAATGATTTTCCCCTCATCATTGATGTTTCTTTCTCTCACTCCCTCTCTGAAATCACTAAAAAGATTTTAAAAAGAAAGAGAGAAAGATACCCCTCCTTCCTGCACACACAGCCCCATACCAGGGCTCACAAAAGCACAAGAATTCCGGCTGAACTTCAGCCCGGACTGAAGTTCATCCTGATACCCTTGTTTGGTGCTCAAACCACACTGCTATCTGCAGCTCCGATCAGAGATACTGGGAGGAGGCTGTGATGGCAGCGCAGAGGAGAGATGGGGATGGTTTGCATCCGGGCGCTCAGGGTAGGGGCAGGAAAAATGCACAAGGCATACGCTGTGCTGATCCTTGGCCCCGGTTCCCCGCCCGAGCCCTAGCAAGAATGTGAGATGTTACTGCTTCTCTAAGGTCCACCGAACACGTGGGCTCAGACTCATCCCGGCCCTCGCTGACTCCCACCAGGCACGGGTGGGGGTGATTACTCTGGGGGAGGGAGGAGCGATGGCCCCCAGGAAGGATGGCGGCCAATAGGCTGTCCTCTCAAGGAAGTGCAGGAGCAGCTGTGTATCTATGCAAATGGTGAGAAATGAGACTAACAACCCCCCATGTGGAGTTGGGGTGGGGAGGGGAATGAGAAGAGAGAAACCAAAGACCTTATATACTTACATGCATAAGCAATGGACCTGGGCAATAGGGTGGTGAAGGCGGAAGAGGGAGGTGTGCGCGGATAGGGACTGGTAGAGGGGGGGCGGGATAGAGTGGGAGAATGGGAGATATCTGTAATATTCTCCACAATAAAACATATATTAAAAAAATAAAGTGCCCTCGCTGGTTTAGCTCAGTGGATAGAGCGTTGGCCTGTGGACTGAAAGGTCTCAGGTTCGATTCCGGTTAAGGGCACAGGCCTGGATTGGGTTGCAGGCTGGATCCTCAGTAGGGGGCACGCAGGAGGCAGCTGGTCCATGATTCCCTCTCATTATTGATGTTTCTTTCTCTCTCTCTCCCTCTTCATTCCTCTCTGAAAGCAATCAGAGGTCTATTTAAAAATAAATAAATAAATACCGTGAGGAGACGGAAGATCAAAAGAAAAAGAAAAAAGGAAGACACGAGAATATCAAGTCCTTTCATGTTATAAGGTCGCCGTGAGGATCAAATACACATTCAGAGCAGCTGACCGGGCCGCCACACTCAGTAGGCACCGGGACTAAGTAGTCCTAAGCTGGAAGCTTAGAGAAATCGCTTCTCTTCCTACCACTCAGCTCCCCTCATTTGTACAATGAATGTTCCCTGCAACGAGGAAGCTGATGGAGGAGAGCGAACCAACTCCTGTATGTGAGGGGGGCTCTGGGCAAGCTGGCTGCGTGCCCACTGGTGGCACCCTGATGTCGCAGCCCTGCTTTCTCTCCTCACTGTCCTACCAGTCCTTTGCCAGGACTTTGGAAAAGGCCTTCTAGGTGGTTACTCCACCTGTGACCTTTTTGCTGCCTGAACTAATTCTGCGGAGCCCCAGCTGTGGGTATGTCTGCCCTTGTGCCAAACCTACGGTGGCTTCCTACAGGCCACCGGATCTGTGCGGGGAGGCGACAGCGAGGTGCCCTGCAAGGACTTGGACCTGACTTAAAGGAGTGCGCCCTAAACACATAGTGGACGGGTACCCAGGAAATGAGTATCAATCTATCCCCCTGCTATTGGCACACACCTCCCCCACCTCCCCCTGCCTTCACCACCCTATTGCCCAGCAGTTCTCACCCTTCCTAAGGCCGCGACCCTTTGACACAGCTCCTCATGGGGTGGTGACCCCCAACCATAACATTATTTCCGTGGCTACTTCATCACTGTCATTTTGCTACTGTTATGAACTGTCATGTAAATATCTGATAGGCAGGATGTATTTTCATTGTTACAAATTGAACATAATTAAAGCATAGGGATTAATCACCAAAACAATATGTAATTATATATTGTGAAATATTTCTTTCTAATGACAAATAAATGAAATGTTGTCTTGAATCATGGTGTAGCATGGGCAACAATCTTCATAGGACAACAGTAAACTACATGGCTACACTTTGCTACACTGAGGAGCGGTGTGTTGGTTCCTAAGACCATGGGAAATAGGTGTTTTCCAATAGTCTTAGGCGACCCCTGTGAAAGGGTCGTTCGACTCCCAAAGGGGTCGCGACCCCAGGTTGAGAACCGCTGCTATTGCCCATGTCCATTGGCTCTGCATGTAAGTATATAAGGTTTTGGTTTATCTCTTCTCGTACCCCTGCCCCCCAACTCCACATGGAGGGATGTCAGTCTCATGTCTCACAATCTGCAGAGATGCACAGCCGCTGCTGGATTTAATTGGGAAGGCAGCCATCAGTCCTTCTTCCCCCACAGGGAGAGGAGGTCAGAGGAGCCGGTTCTACCCACCTTTCTCAACTCTTTCTGATCCTCCTTTATTTCTGTCTCTCCTCCCTCTGTCTCTCCCGGCCCTTTTCTCCTTCCCGGCCTTCCTGGGTGCTGCCTCTTTCTCTTTTCTGTGATTCAAATGTCTCCTTTTCGGTTTCTCTGTCTCTCTCTCCTCTTCAATGGGGTGCTCTTTGGGTCAATCTAAGTCTCTCCCATCCCCCATCGGCACTCCCACCCCCACTCCACCCCAGCTCTGCCTTCTGTGTCCGCCCCGCCCCATTCCGTCCTTCCTCCCTCCTCCCGGGTTTAAGGATGACCAACCTTTGAGAGTCCGCAGCTGTTCTGAGCCACTTAGGACCTCCTGTTTGCCAGGCCTGAGTCAGGCTGGTCCTCTCAGGAAGGGCCAAAGGGAAGGGGGAGCAGGAAAGAGGGGGCCATGTTACACTTGGGGGCTCCTTTTTTGCCCTTCATTTTGGAGGGGACAGATAAACAACAACAACAACGAGGAGAGATTTCAAACTTCCTCCTTTGTCTTGCCCCGGATGCAATTAATGATGGCCTCGGAGCTGGGTTGGACTTTCTAGGAAAGAAAACCCCTCTAAGAAACCGCATCATTGAAACAGCAGGTTTGCCTGGACCACAGCATCTGATAAGACAACGAAAACAGCAAAGGCTTTTAAAACCAATTTAACCCCCGCACAAATGCAATGCGGGGGGATAATCAATAGTCTGGCGGATCATTTTTCCTGCCACTCCTTGGAGAAGCTTAAAGAGACTTCCATCAATGGGGTGGAGAGGGAATAAAATGTCCTGTTAGAAGTAAAGTGGCTGGATTTAACGATGAAGATTCGGTAAATAATAGCCAAGGTGGGAATGGGTCTTGGCAAACATTCTAAGGTGGTTCTCCCTGCTGCTGTCTCAGAAACGCTGATCGGATGAAATCAATATATAACAGGAAGCTGACAGATGTCTACACAAATTCATCAAGGCGGCGGGCCCACCTGAAGGAAGAATGGTTCCACAGGCAAATGTGCCCAGCCTTCCAAAGGAGGCACGCAGCCCCGAGGGTGTGGCCCAGTGTGTACAGCATCGACCTAGGAACCAGAAGGTCACGGTTCGATTCCCGGTCAGGGCACATGCCCGGGTTGCAGGCTGGATCCCCAGCGTGGGGCGTGCAGGAGGCAGTTGATCCATGATTCTCTCTCATCATCGGTGTTTCTATTGCTCCCTCTCCCTTCCTCTCTGAAATCAATGGGGAAAAAAATGAAAAAAATAATTAATTAATCAAAGCAAAGTCAATGCAGCGAGGTTCACAGAATAGCAAGGTGGAAAGGACCCGGTCCTTGTGGTACTGAAGTAACCAAGCTGGGAGCCCTCCTACCTTAGGACTTTGTGCTTTGTAGAATCATACAAATCTTTTTTTTAATATATTTTTATTGATTTTTCACAGAGAGGAAGGGAGAGAAATAGTCAGAAACATCGATGAGAGAGAGACATCAATCAGCCGCCTCCTGCACAACCCCGAATGGGGATGTGCCCGCAACCAAGGTACATGCCCCTGACCGGAATCGAACCCGGGACCTTCCAGTCCACAGGCCGACGCTCTATCCACTGAGCCAAACCGGTCTCGGCATAGCATACATATGTTTGTTAGGTAAGCCAGTTGAGTATGGCTTGAAGTTATTTGCAGCTTAGTAATTAATTAATATTCCCATTGTATATCATCTTGGTAGGACAATGAAACTCACTAGGCAAACCTGAATGGGCTAGATATTACCTAAGCTTAGCCAACCAGATGCTATCTCTGAATTAGGAGCAAAGAATACCAGGATGAGACAAGAGCATGTAATTGTCTACTGCCCAGCATTCCCGTGGCTCCATTAGTTTCTGCCCTGTCCTCAGCCTGATCTTCCAGTCACTCAGTGAGAGCACAGAGGGGATTTCTGTTGTTCATGACCAATAACCTTCACAGAGACACAAGGTTAAAGAGAGAGAGATGCTGTTCACTAAGAGGTGCTCTGTGCCTCGTTTTTTTTTTTTAATATATTTTATTGCTTTTTTACAGCGAGGAAGGAAGAGGGATAGAGAGTTAGAAACATCAATGAGAGAGAGACATCCATCAGCTGCCTCCTGCACGCCCCCTACTGGGAATGTGCCCACAACCAGGATACATGCCCTTGACCGGAATCGAACCTGGGACCTTTCAGTCCATAGGCCGACACTCTATCTACTGAGCCAAACCAGTTTCAGCTCTCTGCCTCGTTTTGTTTCATCAGGCAACTATCACTCAAGACTATTTTACCCAGCTGGTGTGGCTCAGTGGTTGAGAGTCAACCCATGAACCAAGAAGCCACCGGTTCAATTCTAGGTCAAGGGCACATGCCCGGGATTGAGAGCTTCATCCCCAGTGTGGGGCATGCAGGAGGCAGCTGATCAATGATTTTTTAAAAATATATTTTATTGATTTTTCACAGAGAGGAAGGGAGAGGTATAGAAAGCCAGGAAAATTGATGAAAGACATCAATCAGCTGCCTCCTGCACGCCCCCTACTGGGGATGCGCCCACGACCAATGTACATGCCCTTGACTGGAATCGAACCTGGAACCTTTCAGTCCCCAGGCCGATGCTCTGTCCACTGAGCCACACCGGTTTTGGCTAATCAGTGATTTTCTTTCATCATTGGTGTTTCTCTCTCTCTCTCCCTCTCCCTTCCTCTCTGAAACCAATAAAAATATTTTTTTTTTAAAAAAAGACTCTCCATCTCTCTTGGCGCTGGTCTTCTGCTCAAGCAGGCAGCCACTCCATAAATTAATTAAATGGCATCTGTTTTGCGGAATAATTGAGCGCTCTATTTGCTTGTGTCATCCGGCTCGGAGCTGCATTCACTCTGTGTGCTCTTCAAAGTCAGCCTTCTCGCCCCGCCTGGCTGAGGAGGCTCAGCGGCCTGCGACCGGGGAAGGTGAGGAGCGTGAATCAGCCACGAGTGGGTTATGCACGCACCAGCCGGCAGATGTTTCCCGAGCGTCGGACTGTTCCGGGCTAGCACAGGGCAGTCAACGGAACAGCCGCCCCTTGATTGCAGCGGAACGCGTGTCCTTGTGGAGTTGACACTCTAATTGGAGACAGACGTGAAACAATCCATCGCCGAGGCACCTAATTGCAATCACACGCGAGGAGGGAGAAGCGCGGGGGCCCTGAGATGCTGCAGTTGGGCCCCCGGCTCGCCCGCGTTGTCACGTATCGTTTGCAAAAGGGTGGCGGAAGGTTCCAGAGAGAGCGACAGCTTGTCAAGGTCCATGTTGGGACATTGTTAGGGGAACAGAAAGAAGCTCCTGGTTCTGGGACCACAGGTGAGGAGAAGAATGAGGCCAAATGAGGATCGAGAGGTGGCAAGGGACTTTGTAGGCTAGCCCTTCTTCTTCTTTCTTTTTAAATATATTTTATTGATTTTTTACAGAGAGGAAGGGAGAGAGATAGAAAGTCAGAAACATCGATGAGAGAGAGACATCGATCATCCGCCTCCTGCACGCCTCACAGTGGAGATGTGCCCGCAAGCAAGGCACATGCCCCCAACCGGAATCGAACCCGGGACCTCTCAGTCCACAAGCCGATGCTCTCTCCACTGAGCCAAACCGGTCTCGGCTAGCCCTTCTTTTTAAAATATGTTTTGTTGATTTTTTACAGAGAGGAAGGGAGAGGGATATAGAGAGAAAAACATGGATGAGAGAGAAACATCGATCAGCTGCCTCCTGCGCGCCCCACACTGGGGATCGAGCCTGCCACCTGGGCATGTGCCTTGACCTTTTGGCTCTTGGGTTGATTGCTCCACCACTGAGCCGCACCAGCCGAGCTAGCGCTTCCGTTTTAAATGTTTACTTGTGGTAATTTTGTTATACATATAACAAAAGGTACCATCCTAACCACTATGTTAAACGGAAAGTTCCGTGGCATTAAGTACATTCACATTGGTGGGCAACCATCACCGTCTCTCTCCAGAACGCCTTTCATCTGGCGAAACTGGAACTCTGTTTTAAAAATATGCTTTTAGCCGAAACCGGTGTTGCTCAGTGGATAGAGTGTCGGCCTGTGGACTGAAAGGTCCCAGGTTCGATTCCGGTCAAGGGCATGTATCCTGGTTGCAGGCACATCCCCAGTGGGGGGCATGCAGGAGGCAGCTGATGGATGTCTCTCTCTCTCATCAATGTTTTTAACTCTCTGTCCTTATCCCTTCCTCTCTGTAAAAAATCAATAAAATATATTTAAAAAAAATAAAAATATGCTTTTATTGATTTCAGGGAGAGGAAGGGAGAGAGAGAGAGAGAGAGAGAGAGAGAGAGAGAGAGAGAGATTAATGATGACAGAGAATCATTTATTGTTTGCTTCCTGCACACCCCACACTGGGGATCAAGCCCACAACCTGGGCAAGTGCCCTGACTGGGAATCGAACCATGACCTCCTGGTTCATAGGTGGATGCTCAACCGCTGACACACACCGGCCAGTATAAACAGTAACTTTGCATTCCCCCACTCTCCAACCCTGCCACCCATATTCTACTTTCTGTCTCTATGAGTTTAGCTGTTCTATGTGCCTTAGATTAGTGGAATTATACAGTATTTGTCTTTTTGTGATTGGTTTATTTCACTTAGCATATTGCCCTCAAGGTTCATCCAGCTATATAGGATGTGTCAGAATTTCCTTGGGCAGCCCTTCTTAAACCCGAACTCTACTGCTTCTCGGACCCACTTGACTAGCAAGATTGTAGAGCATGCTCAAGATCTCAGAATAAGATCTTGAAATCTTAGTTTTTGTGCTTTTCTTATTTGCCTGACATTTCCTACCTCTTCCTCTAGGAAACAAGAGCATCCATATCTGTATTCATTTCCTTCGGCTGTCAGAACAAAAATACCATAAATGGGATGGCTGAAGACGACAGAAATTTATCCTCTCGCAGTCCAGGAGGCCAGAAGTCTAAAATCAGCGTGTCGGTAAGTCAGTCCCTTAAGGAGGCTCTGAGGGAGAGTCTGATTCAGGCTTCTCTCCTAGTTTCTGGAGGTTACTGGCTATCCTGGGTGTTTCTGGGCTTGTAAATCCATCACTCCAATCTTCGCTTGTATCTGCACGTGGCCTTCTCCCTGTGTGTCCGTCTCTATATCTCTGCGTCTAAAACTCCCTCTTCTTATAAGGACACCAGTCATGGGATTTAGGACCCATCGTAATCCAGGATGACCTCTTCTTAACTTGATTACATCTGCAAAAACCACGTTTCCAAATAAGGTGACATTCATAGGTTCTGGGGGAACATAAATTTGGGGGAAGGACACTATTCAATGCAGACCATTATTTCTAAAGGAATTTGCGGTTAGGATTGTTAGAGAAGGAACGTAAAGAGAAAGATAATGTTCAGTTTTGTTTGTTTGTTTTGTTTTGCTCCCAATTTAATGCACGTTGACTGTGCAAAAGAGAAATCCTTGCCCAGCCAGCATGGCTGAGTGACTGAGCATCGACCTATGAATCAGGAGGTCATGGTTCGATTCCTGGTCAGGGCACATGCCTGAGGTTGCAGGCTTGATCCCCAGTAGGGGGTGTGCAGGAACAGCTGATCAATGATTCTCTCTCATCATTGATGTTTCTCTCTCCCCCTTCCTTCTCTCTGAAATCAATAAAAAATATAGTTTTTTAAAGAAGAGAAATCCTTGATTCAACAACAAAAATAATAAAATAAAAAAGAGAGAAAGTCTTAATTGAGCCAGAATATCTATGTATATAAAAGGCTAATATGCTAAGTGTCCCTCCACCAATCCCACTGGTCGCTATGTTGTGCACTGACTACCACGGGGGAAGACACTCGATGCAGGAGCTGCTGAGCTGCAGTGACTTGGCAGCTGTGGTTCTCGGGTGATGCACCCCAAAACCAGAGAGGAGGGAGCCTGATTCCTCTGGGGCCCATGCAATTCCACCTTTGGCCATGGTTTATGTTGGTGCTGGGGCCTGTGTTCCATGCCCTGTACGACAGAAACTTTGCAGAGTGCCCTCTCACACTCTGGAACCCCTCAGGCGATGTCAGAGAGCCAGTTTCGGCCTGATCCTTGCAGGCCAGGCCGAGGGACCCCACCTGCCTGAGGGACCTGCTCATTCCGCAGAAGTCCTTTGAGCCACAGTGCTGCCCCAGGTGCAGCCAGCTGGGGAGGGACCGAGGGAGGTTGGCTCCAGGGCGTGTCCAGCCCATCTTGCCCAGCCCCACCCCGCCTTCTAATTAATTTTCTTTCAACGTGCACAAATCCGTGCACTGGGGCGCTGTATTATAATAAACATTGGAAAGAGAGGGAAGAAAATAAAGACCACCTTGTGGGGCTCTGTCCTCACCAAATACTACTTGAGAGTCACTTGATCTGATAAGAGGGAGGAAAGAGTAGTGACAGTGACCTCAGAGGAGGTCAAGAGACCTGAGAAGAATAAGGGCATCATGGAGAAGATCAGGAACAGGGGAAAAACAGGGCCAAGCACTGTTGATGGCAGCCCAGTGAAAAGAACTGCCCCTGGTGTATGTAGCAACAAATGTGACCATGGCCCTAACCGGTGTGGCTCAGTGGATAGAGCGTTGGCCTGCAGACTGGAGGGTCGCAGGTTCGATTACGGTCAAGGGCATGTACCTTAGCTGCAGGCACATCCCCAGTAGGAGGTGTGCAAGAGGCAACTGATTGAAATTTCTAACTCTCTATCCCTCTCCCTTCCTCTCTGTAAAAAAGTCAATAAAATAGATATATAAAAACCTGTGACCATGACATCTAGCAGGGAAGTGTATAGTAGCAGAAGATCCCGGAATAAGTAGGAATTCTGGTCAGGATCAATGAGATTCTGCCAAGAATCTTCAAAGATATTATGGGAGATACTGGGTTTTCCAGGTGGCTAGGATTTGAGCCATTTGATGTGACTGTTAAAGAACTAGGAGACCATATCACACTGTACTTTTGGGGCACATCCAGGTAGAAGGCATGTAGATACCTTTTGGATTTATCCAATATCGATGCCTTGCCTTCAAGCCACTACAACACTGGCACCCCTATCACATTCATTTATTCAGCAAACGTTTGTTGAGCATCTACTATGTGCTAGATTCTGGGAATGTAAGGATAAATAAGACAGACAACGTCCCTGTCTTCCTGGTGTTTTCTGGTTGGGAAGAGAGACACTGAACTAATAATTACATAAAAATAGATGCAGACTATAGGAATAATTTGACTTTTTTTTTTTTTGACAGATCCTGCCTCAGGTATTTTGTACAAACAGTGCAGGAAGAAACCACCCCCATGCGAACAATAGCCCAGGGCTCACACCATTCCTTCACCCCCACATCGGCAGACAGAGGGCTCTCCTCTGAAGCTTCTGTGGGGGCCTCAGCACCTTTGGGAGCCTGAGCTGGAGCTGCAGCCACAGCAATAGCCCGGCCCTTGGTTCGAACCTTGGACTTGGACTTTGGATGGCAGTGCCCAAGATGAGACCCTTGGCTATGCATGTGAGCATGTTTCCCAAGTTTGGGATGAGCAACGTGGGCCAGTTGACCGGGTATGTGGCTACCGCCCTTCGGAATCTTGGGGTTGACCTCTGGGCTTTATGAGGGCCTTGACGGCCTCCTCCTGTGCAGTCATGGCCTTGGCGTTGTTGGCCTGCATCTTCCTCAGGCCCTTCTTGTCGGGCTTCTTGGCAAAAGGCATGTTCCTCAGGAACTTGGGATCCACACTCTTAAGACATTCATATCTATGTGGTTTAGGGCACACACACACACGCACACACACACACACGCACACACAGTGTGGCCAGATTATTATCATCTCTCAATGCATAATAATCTGGCCACCCAATGTGTGTGTGTGTGTGTGTACATATACATACATACATTAGAGGCCCAGTGCGTGAATTCGTGCATGGGTGGGGTCCCGCCAGCCTGGCCAGGAGGAAGGGACATGGGTGGTTGGCTGGCCTGCTTGCTGGTCGAACTCCTGGTCGAGGGAACAATTTGCATATTAGCCTTTTATTATATAGGGTATACACCGAGTGGCCACATTATTATGTGTTCAGAGATCATCATCATCTGGCCACTCGGTGTATATTATTTTATTATTTATTTCAGAGAGGGAGAGAGATAAAAACATCAATGATGAGAGAGAATAATTGATCGGCTGCCTCCTGCACATCCCCTACTGGGGATCAAACCCACAACCCGGGCATGTGCCCTGACTAGGAATCCAACCGTGACCTCCTGGTTCATAGGTTGATGCTTAACCACTGAGTTGGTTAGGGTTTCTTGGTGCTATTTCGGTGCCATTTTCGGGAGTGGTTCTGTCTGGTGTGGTTCTTGGACTTGGCCATATCTGCACTGATGCCCGTGGCTCCCAAAGTGCCTGGGACCAAAAAAGAAGAGGGAGGCCGCAGTGCAGCATGGGAAATACGGTCGTCCACTTTACAACTCTTGAACTGCAAGTACAGTCTGACATCTTGTAGTTCTTCAAATTAAACCAAAAGTGGCTTGAGCCGAAACCGGTTTGGCCCAGTGGATAGAGCATCAGCCTGCAGACTGAAAGGTCCCAGGTTCCATTCCAGTCAAGGACACGAACCTTGGTTGGGGGCACATCCCCAGTAGCAGGTGTGCAGGAGGCAGCTGATCGATGTTTCTCTCTCACCGATGTTTCTAGCTCTCTATCCCTCTCCCTTCCTCTCTGTAAAAAATCAATAAAATATATATATTTTAAAAAAGGGGCTTGAGCCTCATGAACCAGATTAACAAGAAGTTGAACACCACCCTCTTCGGCTTTTCCAGCAGCTTCCATAGCCCACAGGGGAGGTTGACTTGATGTCCACGCCTCAGTGGAGAAAAGCTTCCACCTCCACGCCTGCCTTGTGCTTCATTGCCACAATGTGTCAATCCCGAACCCTGGCCTGCTTCCATCTGGCGCCGCTGGCCTGCTCCAGAGCAAAGCTCTGCAGACTGCACCTTCCAGCGTGTGTCAGAGTGTTCCTTCAAAGAGTTCCCAAATTGCAGCTCCAAGGGGCCAGTATTTCTGGGCATATACCCAACTCTTCTCCTTGGAGACCTCACTGCCTCGGAGGTACAGGGTTCAGATTGAATCGGGGATTTGTCCGTCACAGACTCGCCTTCTTTCCATTCCCTAGGGATGTATGCCAGAAGTTGAGATGCTTTCCTTTGCCAGCTCCCTGAAATTCCCTTTCGTGGGCTTAATAACTCCACAGCCTCAAAGGAGGGCCCAAATCTAAGGGATACACAACGCTTGGTTAACCCTTCCGGAGGGAAAATGTCTTCCAAACCCCTCCTTCCAAACAGGACCAAGGGCTGAAGTGGATATGTATTGCATACTTGGCCACTCAATATGCATTTCCCGTTCTTTTGGTAATAGAGAAGATCTGTTTGTTTGTTATTGTTTGTGTTTTTTATTTCAGAGAGGAAGGGAGAGAGTTAGAGTGAGAGAAACATCAATGATGAGAGAGAATCATTGGTTGGCTGCCTCCTGCACGTCCCCTACTAGGGTAGTGGGCGGGGGGGATTGAGCCCGAAACCCGGGCATGTGCCCTTGGCCAGAATCAAACCTGGGACACTTTAGTCTGCAGGCCGATGCTCTATCCACTGAACCACACTGGCTATCCCCTGACTTAGGAGATTTCAATGATCTTCTGCCATTGGGTATAGTCTGGCAGGACTGTCTAGTCAAGGGATGGACACGTGACCCAAACTAGATCAGCTAGATCTTGAATAGGGCAGTGCCTCTCTGCACTCAAATGTGCGTCTGTGTGAATCACCTGGGAGTCTCGTTACTATGGAGATTCTGAGCCAGTGAGGCCTAAAAGCCTGTGTCTCCTGGAAGATACCATTGTTGTTGGTCCACAGACCACCACCCGCTAAGTAGAAAGGCAACAGAGTGAGCAAACAGCTGGAGTACTTTCATCCAGATGGCACAACCTTTAAAGACTTTCATCAGCCCTAGCTGGTGTGGCCCAATGGATAGACTGTCAGCCTACAGACTGAAAATTTTGATTCCTGTCAGACGCATGTACCTTGGTTGTGGGCACATCCCCAGTAGCGGAAGTGCAGGAGATTGCTGATCAATGTTTCTCTCTCTTTGATGTTCCTAGCTCTCTATCCTTCTCCCTTCCTCTTTGTAAAAAAAAAAAAATCAATTATATATATATATTAAAAGACCATCATCAGCCTGAACTGGTGTGAGCATCAACCTATGAACCAGGAAGTCACAGTTCAATTCCCAATCGGGGCACATGCCCAGGTTGTGGACTTGGTCTCCAGTAGGGGTATGCAGAAGGCAACCTATCAATGATTCTCTCTCATCACTGATGGGTCTATCTCTCCCTCTTCCTTTCTCTCTGAAATCAATAAAAAATATATATATTTTTAAAAAAGACCATCCTCAGTCTATAGCTGCTCTGGATCCTGTCCTCTGATCGGAATCTTTAGCCTCTCCTTCCATTCTGCAAGTTCCCTATATACTTACAGTAAATTATTTTTAGTATTCCAGGTGACAGACTTGATTTCTCTTGCTTGCAACCAGAGGAAGGTAGGAGGAGAAGGAGGGAAAAAGAGAGAAAGGGAGAGGGGTAAGGGAAGGTGGGTGGAAAAGAGAAATTTCCCTTCACTCTACAACTGGGTCAAAGTACTATTGTCTCCGGCCAGCATCTAGTCTTCAGCCTTTATATGCTGTCATCAAAGACATGCTATTTTGTAAGCCCCTTTGTGAGATGAATAGGCTCATAGGCATGATTTACAATTTATTTTCACTTATTTATTTTAGAGGTAGGGAAAGGGAGGGGAAGTGAGAAGAGGGGGGAGGGAGGGAACGTTGGTTCGTTGTTCCATGCATTCATTGGTTGCTTCTTTTTAAAAAAAATATATATTTTTATTGATTTTAGAGACAGAGGAAGGGAGAGGGAGAGGTAGAAACATCAACGACGAGAGAGAATAATTGATTGGTTGCCTCCTGCATGTCCCCCACTGGAGACTGAGCCCACCACGCAGGCATATGCCCTGATCAGGCATCGAACCAGTAGCCGCTAGTTCATGTGTCAATGCTCAATCACTGAGCCACACCAGCTGGGCTCATTGGTTGCTTCTTGCATGCGCCCTAACCAGGGATCGAACCTGCAGCTTTGGTGTATCAGGACAACTGTCTAACCCACTGAGCTACCGGGCCAGGGTGTCTTTTTTTAGAGAAATGTTGTGTTTCATGGCAAAGCTTAGCACCTTCCAGCACTGGGCATGGCCTGGAGTCGAAGCAGCACGGATGGGTAGGTGATCCATGACAAAGAAGAGGAGAGTGACCATGGAACTGAAGAGCCCCGTGGTCTCAGACAGGGCCCAGTCCAGAATGACAGAGAAGAGCTGCTGCTATAAAGACGGGTTCTTGGCATAGCCAGTGATCTGTTCCAGCCCTGAACCAACCACACCCACTCTAGCAACCCCGGCACCAATGAACTTGGCCGCTGTGTCCGTGTCCCAGAAGACAGCAGTGGTCTGGAACACTCTGGTCTGGGTCTGGCCACCAGGAGTGGGGAGCTGCTGGAGGAAGGCTGTTCAGAGGGGATCTCTGAGCTGCTCAGGAAGGAGGCAGAGGCAGACACAGGCCCGGTTAGACCCCTGGTAACAGCGGGTCAGAGCCAGGGGCATGAGGAGGGCCTCTCTAATCTGCATTTTTCCAGTCTCTCAGCTTTAGTTCCAGGTTTCCAGCTCTTGGGCATCTTCAAAGTGATAGAAACTTTCTTTGTCTTGCCCGGCCCACATAGCTCAGGGGTTGAGTATGAACCGATGAACCAGAGATCATGGTTCGATTCCTGGTCAGGACACATGCCCAGGTTGAGTTGTGGGCTCGATCCCCAGTGGGGGACGTGCAGGAGGCAGCCAATCAATGAGTCTCTCTCATCATGGCTGTTTCTACCTCTCTCCCTCTCCCTCCCTTTCTGAAATCAATTAAAAAAAATTTTTTTTAAAAAAAGAAGTTTCTCCCTGGCTGGTTTGGCTCAGTGGATAGAGCGTCGTCCTGCCAACTGAAGGGTCCCAGGTTTGATTTTGATCAGGGGCACATGCCTGGGTTGTGGGCTCCATCCCCAGTGGGGGCGTGCAGGAGGCAGCCGATCTGTAATTCTCTCTCATCATTGATGTTTCTATCTCTCCCTCTCCCTTCCTCTCTGAAGTCAATAAAAACATATTTAAGAAAAGTAAATAAATAAGGTCACTAAAAATATTGAAAAAAAGTTAAGAAAGTTTCTTTGTCCAGCAACAACTGGGGAAGAAAAATTTGGGGGAACAATGTGCATAGAAGTTTGACTGTTCAGCTAGTTTCATTACTTTTCACAAAGAAAGAAGGTCCGCACAGCACCGGGAGTCTGCATTAATAATGAATAATCAAAGTCTCCTTTAATAATTATTCTGGCTCATCAAGTTGCTGGAAGGCCATGTTCAAAAGATTTGGCATCACAAGCGCAGAACTTTATGAAAGTCTGGGGGGCAGGAGGGAGAGAGGGTTATGGGTGATCTGAGCTTGATGTCCCAAACCCCGTGTTCTCACAATTACAGATCCAACACACAGTACGAGTTTCTCAGGATGTACCGGGAGATTTTATCAGGCGGGAAGGACAGTTTGGAAAGTTCCTCCTTTAAAGAATAGAAAACAATTTTTAAAATATATTTTTATGGGTTTCAGAAAGGAAGGGAGAGGGAGAGAGAGATGGAAACATCAATGATGAGAGAGAATCATTGATGGGCTACCTCCTGCATGCCCCACACTGGGGATCGAGCCCACAACCTGGGCATGTGCCCTGACCGTGACCTCCTGGTTCATAGGTCGATGCTGAACTTCTGAGCTAAGCAAGAATAGATTTTTTTTTCAAGACTTCACATCTCTGTGAGGGTTAATCTTTGAATAAAGCCCTCATCTGAAGCCCCGGTTTCCAGAGCTGGAATGAATGCCTGAGGACATAGACATTATTGTGGATGAGACCCAGCAGCTGGGAATTTCAGCAACTATTTATTCAGCTCTGATTTCTCCCGGGCAAAGTAATGAAACACTCTTATGGGATTTCCAGCCAGGGTCATATTTGGTATGGAGCAGATTCCATCGTGGAGAGAGCAAAAATTTGAGTGAACTTGGCTTGTCCACACTCTTCTCACAAGTGGTGGTCCCAACCTGCCCAACATTTTGACCAAATGACTCAGTCTTCAAGGCTCCAGAAAATTTCCAACAGCAAATAGCCCGAGGTGTTATGTCTACTCACACTTTGGTTTACAACAGGCTTATCACATATCGCATAGTAATTTAGTAGAGTCTGCCCATAGAAAGCAAAACTTGAATCCCTAAGACTTCATTCATTAGGATTCAGAATGCTTTTTGAGGGTGTCCTTCAAAATCATTCTTTTTAAAAAAATACATTTTATTGATTTTTTTTTTTTTTTTACAGAAAGGAAGGGAGAGGGATAGAATTAGAACATGGATGACTTGAGCATCTGATCGATGTTTCTCTGACTCTGGATCTCAGAGGGAAGGTAGAGGAGGGTGAAGGTAAGGGGGAGAGATCAATCAAGAGACTTGAAACATCAATTGACTTCAGAGAGGAAGGGAGAGGGAGAGAGAGATAGAAACATCAATAATGAGAGAGAATTATTGATTGGCTGCCTCCTGCACGCCCCCACTGGGGATCAAGCCCACAACCCATATAAGCATAGCCAATGGACGCAGACAACAGAGGGCGACAGTGAGGGAAGAATGGGGGGGATGGGCAATGGGGGGTAAACACACATTTGTAATACCTAATCAATAATAAAAAAAAAGAAACATCGATGAGAGAGAAACATCAATCAGCTGCCTCCTGCACACCTCCTACTGGGTATGTGCCCGCAACCAACGTACATGCCCCTGACTGGAATTGGACCTGGGACCTTTCAGTCAGCAGGCTGATGCTCTATTCACTGAGCCAAACCAGTTAGGGCCAAAATCATTCTTATAAGTTGGCAAAAGGCCAGCTCACTCTCATCTCCTCACTTATAACTGTGGGTTTTGATCAGGATTCTTTGGTTGCAAGTAACAGAAAGTGGTTGGGGGAGAACTCACAAGATTGAAAGGAAGGCTGGACAGACTGAAGTCCTTCAGCTCCCAAGGGAACTTAATACTAGTAGAAAATTATTAACAGGTTCTTCCAGATACTACTTCTGGAATGAATAAATGAATATCAGTCATTTCCATCTTTGCATTACTGAATACAAATCATCCAATTAAAAAAATAAGGATGGTATATGAACAGACCTTCCACAGAAAAGAAAATACAGTGGAGGGAGGAGAAACCAAGATGGTGGCATAAGTGAACACCTAAACTGCTGCCTCACATAACAATTTTAAAACTACAGCTAAAAGACAAAATAGACATCATCCAGAACCACAGGAAAGCTGACTGAGTGGAAATTCTACAACTAGAAGGAAAGAGAAAAGCACACTGAGACTCAGAAGAGCTGCAGGAGGCAGAAGTACTGAGCAGGAGGAAGACAAAAGGTCTCTACTGCGTGAACTCCAGTTCTGGGCGAGAATCTGGGGACCCAGACTCATATGGGGAGAAACTGGACTGTCTGGCAGTGGGTAGAACTTGAGGGTGGCTTTCTCTCAGAGGTGCTTGTGGTGATTACCACAGGACACTGAGACACAAGAGACTCTTAGGCAGGGCTGATGGGAAACCAATGCTGTTTGCTTTGCCCTGAGACTGCCCCATCCAAGCTGAGCACAAAGGCTTTTGCAAGTCTTGTCTCATAAGGGTGTCCCAGCATAGACACAGCTGATACAGCCAGTTGGTCGGGAGGTCAATTCCCCCCAGTGATACCAACAACAATCAAGGCTTAACTACAACAAGACTGTACACACAGCCCACAAAGGGGTGCACCAAGAGTGTCCATCTCAGGTAACTGGGGAGGCTGAGTCACTAGGCCCGATAGGACACCTAGCCCACAAAGCCACTCTATCAACTCAGGGAAGCAGCAAAAATGGAGAGACAAAGAGACAGATTACAACTGAAAGAAATGGAGGAAAGCAAATGACTGGATATAGAGTTCAAAACCATGGTTATAAGGTTTTTCAAGAATTTTATAGAAAAGGCTGATAAATTTAGTGAGACCCTCATGAAAAAGGACCAACTAGAAATTAAGCATATACTGACTGAAATTAAAAAAATATTATACAGCCGAGACGGGTTTGGTTCAGTGGATAGAGCGTCAGCTTGCGGACTGAAAGGTCCCGGGTTCGATTCCAGTTGGGGGCATATACCTTGCTTGTGGGCACATCTCCACAGTAGGGCATGCAGGAGGCGGCTGATCGATGTCTCTCTCTCATCGATGTTTCTGACTTTCTATCTCTCTTCCTTCCTCTCTGTAAAAAATCAATAAAATATATTTTAAAAACATTATTGTTTTAAGTTGCTAAATTTGCTATGTAGCAATAGAAAACTAACATACCCAACTTAGATCATTACTCATCATTCTAATGATTCCCTTGCAAACATCCTTACTATTCTACCCCTTGTGGCCGACAGGATCTACAGTGACCCCATCTCTATTACTGGCCTGGCCAACCACAACCCAGACTAGTCACAATGCCCCACCTACTCCACATATGTATCAGAGCAGCTGAATGTTATTAGAGAAAACCAAAAACCACACAAGTCAATTGATTTCACTCTAAATTATTGATTGCAGACCTCAAATGGGCCTTAATAACATAGCAATCCTGCGCTGCTCACTTCCACCCTCTCAGAGTTAATTATTTTCTACTTTCTCCTCTCTTCCCAAACCTCCCACATCCCAGCCTCAGTCCCCCCCTTCAACTGTCACTCATTCACTGAGAAGATACAGTGGTACCTCAAGATACGAGTTTAATTTGTTCGGTAACCTTGAGGCGTGGGAAACTATGAGACGCTCGAGTCGCGGTAAACTGGTGGGATGTGTGCAGCTGGCCGATCCGCGAGATGACTCCTATCTCAAATGTTGCTCGTTTTTCAAAGCAAAAATCGCTCGCTCGACGGCTCGTATCTCAAAAATCTCCTATGTTAGGGCACTCGTATCTCGAGGTACCACTGTATTTCAAGTAAAATTCAAGCCTCTTGCCAAGACTAACAAGACCCTTGTCTGTGTCACACACATCACCTCCTGTAGCTCTTTTCCTGTCACAATACTAGTAAGTTCTGTTGCCCTTGCCTTTGCATTTGTTGTTCTCTTGGCACCTTCTTCCTCTGGCCCTCCATTTCCTCCTAATGAGTACAGCTTAAATGTTACATCCTTAGAAGTACCGTATTTCCCGGCCTATAAGACCACTGGGCGTATAAGTCGACCCCCAACTTTTCCAGTTAAAATATAGCGTTTGGGATCTACTCGCCCTATAAGACAACACCCAGCGTATAAGACGACCCCTGACTTTTGAGAAGTTTTCCTGGGTTAATAAGTTGTCTTATACGCTGGAAAATATGGTACTTTTCCTGGCCGCCTTATTGAAACATGTCTATTAAAAACTGTCCTCTCTCCTACTATGTTTACTCAAATGTAAACCCTGTGAAAGTAGAGCCTTTGTCTCTCTTGTTAGCTCCCTAGTGCTTAGCACAGTGCCTGGCACATATGCAGCACTCCACCAATATGTGTGAATGAATGAATGAATGAATGAATGAATGAGGCAGTTTCTCTGAGGATCTGAGGTCAATGTTCATTGATGAGAGGACTGAGATTGGTGTGAAAGACAAAATGCAGTAAAAAATTAAGGCGGTGATTTTATTCAAGCCATCGCAGTAGAAAGACAGTACACTGCCCTAACCGGTTTGGCTCAGTGGATAGAGCGTCGGCCTGCGGACTGAAGGGTCCCAGGTTCGATTCCGGTCAAGGGCATGTACCTTGGTTGCAGGCACATCCCCAGTAGGGACTGTGCAGGAGGCAACTGATCAATGTTTCTCTCTCATCGATGTTTCTAACTCTCTATCCCTCTCCCTTCCTCTCTGTAAAAAAATAAAATAAAATAAAATATTTAAAAGTAAAAGAAAGACAGTACACTACTGAGAAATATCTTGAAGAAAAAGAAGGAATAGTAGGATTTTATGGATGCAAGTAGATAGGGGTAGACAACTTCAGAGTCTTATGATGTGATGAGTAGATAGAAGTAGGTCTTCTCCGAGTCTTTGAAAAAAGGTTTTGCTGCATTTTATTTTTAAGAAATAGTTTATTGATTTTTAGAGAGAGGAAGGGAGAGAAACAGCAATGTGAGAGTATAACATCAATTGGGTGCCTCCTGCATGCCCCCTACAAAGGACTGGTTGAGCCTGCAATCTGGGCATTTGCCCTTGACCAGGAATCGAACCAGCAGCCTTTTGGTGCATTAGACCAGTGGTCGACAAACTCATTAGTCAACAGAGCCAAATATCAATAGTACAATGATTGACATTTCTTTTCAGAGCCAAATTTTTTTCAACTTAAACTTCTTCTAATGCCACTTCTTCAAAATAGACTCGCCCACAAGACAGTCTCTTCAATAAATGGTGCTGTGGAAATTGGACAGATAGATGCAAAAAAATGAAACTAGACCACCAACTTACATCATGCACAAAAATAAAATCAAATGGATACAGGACTTAAACATAAGACCGGAAACCATAAAAATACTAGAGGAATCCACAGGCAGAGAAATCTCAGACATATGCCAAAGGAACTTCTTCACTGATACTGCTCTTAGGGCAATGGAAGCTAAAGAGAAAGTAAACAAATGGGACTACATCAAAATAAAAAGCTTTTTCACAGCAAAAGCAACCATCAACAACACAACAAGAAAGCCCACTGTATGGGAGAACATATTTGCAAATGTTATCACTGATAGAGGTTTAATCTCCAATAGGCAACTTATACAGCTTAATAAAAGGAAGATAAATGATCCAATAAAAAAATGGGCAATGGACCTAAATAGAACCTTTTCCAAAGAAGACAGAAGGAAGACCAAGAAACATGAAAACATGCTCAAAGTCACTAATTATCCGAGAGATGCAAATCAAAACGACAATGTGGTACCATCTCACACCTGTCAGAATGGCTATTATCAACACATCAAAAAGGACAAGTGCTGGCGAGGATGTGGAGAAAAAGGAACCGTCATGCACTGCTGGTGGGAATGCAGACTGGTGCAGCCGCTGTGGAGAATAGTATGGAGTTTCCTCAAAAAAATTAAAAATGGAACTCTCATTTGACCCAGTGATCCCACTTCTAGGATTATATCCCAAGAAACTAGAAACACCAATCAGAAAGGATATATGCACCCCTATGTTCATAGCAGCACAATTCACCATAGCCAAGATTTGGAGACAGCCTAAATGCCCATCAGCAGATGAGTGGATCAGAAAACTATGGCACATCTACACAATGGAATACTATGCTGCCATAAAAAGAAGGAATTCTTACCATTTGCAGCAAACTGGATGGAACTGGAGAGCATTATGCTAAGTGAAATAAGCCAGGCAGAGAAAGATAAATACCACATGATCCTACTCATTTATGGAAATAAAGAACATTATAACCTGATGAATAAAAAGACAGATACAGAGGCAGTAAAGCACTGAGCAGATTGTCAAAGTACAGAGGGAAGCATGGGGAATGTTGGGGAGGGAGAGAAATAGATCAATCAAAGGACTCGTATGCATGGAGATAAGCACACCAGTGGACACAAGACACTGTGGGGTGGAGGCAACCAATCAACCAATCAAAGTCTCTTCTCTCTCTCTCTCTCTCTCTCTCTCTCTCTCTCTCTCTCTCTCTCTGACTCCTTCTTTCTTCTTCCCTATCTTTGACTCTTTCTAAAAGTCAATGGAGCCCTCACTGCTTTGGTTCAGGAGAGAGAGCGTCAGCCTGCAGACTGAAGGGTCCAGGGTTCGATTCCAGTCAAGGGCACATGCCCGGGTTGTGGACTTGATCTCCAGTAGGGAATGTGCAGGAGCAGCTGATCGATGATTCTCTCTCATCATTGATGTTTCTCTTTCTCCCTCTCCATTCCTCTCTGAAATCAATACAAATATATTTTTAAATATATTTTAAACATTTTAAAATATATTTTATTGATTTTTAGAGAGTAAGGAAGAGGGAGAGAGAGATACATCAATGATGAGAGGGAATCACTAATTGGCTGGCTCCTGCATGCCCCCTACTGGGGATTGAGCCTGCAACCCAGGCATGTGCCCTTGGCCAAAATCGAACTTGGGACCCTTCAGTCTGCAGGCTGATGCTCTCTCTATTGAGCCAAACCAGCTAGGGCCATACAAATATTTTTTAATAAAATAAAATAAAAATCAAGGGAGTGCTCGCTTCGGCAGCACCTATACCAACATTGGGATGATACAGAGAAGATCAGCATGGCCCCTGCACAAGGATGATACGCAGATTTGTGAAGCGTTCCATGTTAAACACACACACACACACACACACACACACACACACACACACACACGCTGGAAAAAATATCCTCGGGTGAGGATGAGCAACAGCAAAAACTTGTCGCTGGCAATCTCAGTTTCAGGAGAGGGGCTTGCGCTGGAGATTTCGATCTGAGGAATCAGCGCAGAGGCCTGCAGGTCTAGGCATTCATTCCCTCTGGGGGCCCGTGTGTGTGTTCAGTCTGAATGCGTTGCCTATGGCTATCTCTGCAGGGAAGGCAGTTTGGAGCCTCAGCCTGAGGGACCCGGTCTCAGGACCTCTGTTTGGTAGATCAGTTTCAGGGAGTTCCAGCTAGGAATTTCACCCCGGACCCCCAGGGGTGTCTGCCTACTAGGCACCATTGAACGGCTCACTCTGGCCGTGACATACGGGTGCTTTTCATCCAGGGGTTCATTGCGAGGGTGTGGGGCAGGGAGGCTCAGAGGATGTCCTGAGTATGGAGTCTCTTCCAGGGGCTCAGGCAAAATGCTTGCTCTTGGGTATCAATTTGAGAGTTTGGTCCAGAAATTGGTCCCTGTACTTCATGGTTGCCTCTAGAGTGCTCAGGCACTGATATCTTTTATATATATAAATTGTTATTGATTTTGGAGAAAAAGGGCAAGGGAGAGAATGATAGAAACATCAATGATAAGAGAGAATCATTGATCAGCTGCCTCCTGCATGTTCCCTACTGGGGATTGAGCCTGCAATCCAGGCGTGTGCCCTTGACAGGAATCAAACCTGGGACCTTTCAGTCCGCAGGCCAACGCTCTCTCCACTGAGCCAAACTAGCTAAGGCTACTGATATCTTTTTTTTTTAATGTTTTTATTGACTTCAGAGAGGAAGGGAGAGGGAGGGAGAGATGGAAACATCAATGAGAGAGAAACATCAATGGCTGCCTCCTGCCTACCCCCGGCTGAGGACCAAGCCTGCAGCCCAGCATGTGCCCTGACCGGGAATCAAACCGTGATGCTTAAGCGCTGAGCCATGCTGGCCAGGTGGGAATCTATTTTTAAT
>PVJN01010328.1:0-57705 GCA_004026805.1 Lasiurus borealis
ATCCATCTAATTACCCAGATAGCAGCTTATCCTTAAAGAGTGAAATGTGTAATGGCCAAATACATTTTGTAAGTATCCAATAATATTAAAACTATAAAGATAATTACAGTCTAAGTAAGAATGAGTTTAATCCATAAGAGTAATGAATCAAAGTTAAATAATCTATTAGTATAATTATCTGATAAAAAACATTTCCTGTATTTAAATATTATAATTAATATATGAAGTTAAATGTCATGCATATAGAGAGACGAACATACACACAAAGTTTGGGATCATTAACAAATCTCAACTAACTTTTGGCTATCTCACCAAATTTATAAACTCATGATTACCCACTCAAAAAAGTTATCTTGCTAGATGAAACCATTCATTAACTCTAAGCTTTTATTTATTACTAGTAAATAGAGTGAACATTTTTAATATATGTGAGCACCTTTAGAACTAAGAGTTTTTGTCATTTTATTATTTATGAATAGTTTAACATTCAAAGTGCTAAAATATAGGAAACTATTCACATAGGGAAGCAGTTATAAAATGTTCCATTCAAATTTGCCATTTATCTAATCTGAGGTGGCAGGTAATTCAGATGGGAAAATGATAGTGTTTTATTCTCCTACAAGAGGCCCTGTGCATGAAATCATGCGCAGGCAGGGTCCTTAGGCCTCGCCTGTGACCAGGGCCATCTTCTGCCCACTTGCTAGTCCCCAGTCCTGCCTGCCACTACCCCCTGTCCCCCTGTTCCCTGTGGTTCCCTGTTCTCCTTGATCAGAGCCTGTGAGCTGGGGGAGAGGAGGGATCAAGAGGTGTTCAGTGCACTTCATAGCAAGTGTTCAATTAGTCATTCTGGTCATCATGCCATTGTGGTTGCTAGCCATTTATTATATGAAGGAAAAAATGGAAGTTATAGCCTTTCAATAATTTAGATAATATTTTAGAGGTTAGAACTCCATTCTCACTGAATCATTCTTTCACATCTGTTGTGCCTTTTTAAGACTTTGAAGACTGTTCCATATGAGAACAATCATATTCAGGAAAGTGTATTCACATGTTCTCCAAATCAGTAAGGTGACAAAACTTTCTTGAATGAGAATTATCTTTCATAAACAATCACCAAATATTTAATAGTCTGTTGATTTATGTGTTTAGCTTTTAAATAACCCATAATTTAACATGAAATAATTAGAAAACAATTTCATTATTCAATAGGGCAATTGTTATGAACATGAATAATGGGACTCTGTTAACTTTCATACCTTTAGGTTCTACCGTGTTGGGGGTAGATTAGAAACTACATATATTATCGTTCACCTAAAATTGGGTCATCTCAATTTCTTATTCACCTGTGAGAATAAAAGTAATAAAAGTATCTTAAAAATCTAGAAAGATTTTAAGATATTAGGTTACCAGGTTTATTTAAATTACCCAGTTCAATTTTATTATTAAAATTGCACATATCTGGCAGCTTTCTCTATAGAAGCACACCTGCACCTTTCTCCAGTCCGTTCTTTCCCCAGGGCTCGCTCTCTTAATCACTCATTGGCGCTCTCTCTCTCTCTCCTTCTCTCTCTCTCTCTCTCTCTCTCTCTCTCTCTCTCTCTCTCTCTCTTATAAGTTCAAAGGGTCTTCTTTTGCTGTTACTTTTTTCCTGACACCATGTCTTCTACAACTCATTTCTTCTACCTCTGTGACTCTCTAATAAACTTGCTCTTATAATTTGAAAAACTAAATTTTAAATTATAAATAAATAAAAATGCATATATTTCATGTGACAGAAATAACACTTTTCTTAACAACCAAAAAATATAGAGAATAATTGAGTTAGACAATCAGGTACAATATTTATAAAATGGTTTATAAAATCTTAAAAATGTGGATTCTAAAATATATTCTAAAATAAAAAAATCTAGATGTACTTTAAAGTGACTGTATATAGTTTGTCATCGCAACATCATTATAATTTTGAAAAAATTGGTAACAGCAAAGCTGTCTAAAAGTGAGAAATTAGTTTAGTATATTATGATTTATCTGCCAATGCAACATTATGCAAATAAATATCCTATATAATATAGAGGTAATATCCAAATTGACCCTCACACCCTCACAAGGTGGCTACCCCATGTCATCACAAGATGGCTGCTTCCACATTATCACAAGATGGCCGCCCCCATGTCATCGCAAAATGGTCTCCCCCACGTTGTCACAAGAAGGTTGGCAGGGGAACACAGTTGGGAGCGACCAGGCCTGCAGGGTAGTGCAGTTGTGGGTGACCAGGCCTGCAGGGAAGGGTGTTTGGGGGGCCATTGAGCTGGCAAGGAGGGCAGTGGGGCAATTAAGCCAGCAGGGGAGCTGTTATGGGGTGATCAGGCTCGCAGACAAAAGCAAGTTAGGGGCAACCAGGCAGACAGGCAGGTGAGTGATTAGGAGCCATCAGTCCCAGATTGTGAGAGGGTCCAACTGCTGGTTTAGGATTGGGCCTAAATCAGCAGTTGGACATCCCCTGAGGGGTCTCAGATTGCAGAGGATGCAGGCTGGGCTGAGGAACACCCTCCAGGGGCATAAATTTTGTGCACCAGGCCTCTAGTTTATTATATTTTCCATGACGTTATAGTTTCAGGAATCTAAAAGAATGACACTTTTTTCTATTACTTATTTATGAACTAACTGAAAAAGAGAAGTCAGAAAAGTGGAGATAAAAATGTTAGTTCTGTTGCTGATTCTGAAACAACAACAATCTAATAATGCTAGGAGGACATATATTTGGGGGAGCAAAACTGTTGACCAAAATTTGAATTGCTCATCATATCAGGCACTACTAGAAAGCTGCAGACCTTGTTCATAGGACTAGACCTTAATCACTGACCTTGAAGCAAGATCAAGAGCAGAACAGAGAGACATGGAAGGCACGAAGCTAGAGGAGAGTTAAAACTACACAATCACCAATCAGATAGTAGGAATTTCTTTCTATAAGATTAAGGAGAGGTGGAGTAGATAAGAGATCAACCAAAGGTCTTATATGCATGCATATAAGCATAACCAATGAACACAAGACACTAGGGGGTTGGGGTATGCCTGGGAGTGAGGGGATATGGGGGGCAATGGGAAGATATGTATACATGTAACACACTTAAAAAATTTTTTTAAAGAATAATGAGGATATAGAAAAGTCAAGTTATAATTTCCCTCATAGAACAGGACAAATTGTTTTCCTTATGTACCTTACTAGTTTCCCAGCAAATGCAGTCATTAAGGACTGATGAAGCTTTATTATTTCCAGGCTCTTACCAAAGAAATTTTACTTTGGCTTCTGGATAAATTTTAGGAAGAAAATAAAGCTAAAATAATTGTGAGAAAAAGTTGGTTTTAGACATTTCCTCAGGTCTGAAAATAGTGATTCCTTTTTTTAAGAAAGCACTTGGAGTAAATATTGTTATATAAAATAGATGGAAAGATAATATGGATTTGAACTTGCACCGAAGACATTAAATACCCAGAAGGTAATATTAATCCCAAAGTAAATTTCCTGCCCCAGTAAATTTAATAACAACACTGTTCTGGGTCACAGCATATGATTTCATTTTTATTCTTATTATTTTAAATGCTGTTCTACTAATAGTCTTTCTAGCTTCACTTGGTTCCTTGTTTATCCTCTGGCTACAGATCCAGAAAAAAATAAAAGAATTATGTACACGAAAATTCTCCCAAAGGTCTTAGTATTGCTTTGCTTTGTTAAATGAACACGTGTTTGTAACACATACAAATATTTCACTATTTGACTGCTAATTGCCATACTTGTTGTAATGTTCTTGGAGAAACAAACTGAAATAAATAAGAGTCAGCTTTTCTTTTCCTACTACTACTATTTTCTTTTAGTCCAATATGTAGTCTGCCACAGACAGACATTGTCAGATAATATACCCATCTCTAATTTGTCATTTAATAAGTATTTATTTATGTTCCTTTTTCTTTTTAAAAAATATTTTATTGATTTTTTAAGAGAATAAGGGAGAGGGATAGAGAGTTAGAAACATTGATCAGCTGCACACACCCTACTAGGAATGTGCCCGTAACCAAGATACATGCCCTTGACTGGAATTGAACCTGGGACCCTTCAGTCAGCAGGTCATTGCTCTATCCACTGAGCCAAATCTGTTAGGGCTATGTTCCTTTTTTATGTTCCAGGCTTTGTGCTACAATAAAAGAAATAAGTGTAAGCTCATAGAGTTTATTGTCTATTCTATTTTGTCAACAGTTATTAATTTCTGTAGAATAAAAATATTGGTAAAATACTTATATAAAGGCAAACTGCATTCCTTTCATTCACACAAAGATAACATTTTATTCCCTCACATATGCATACACATAAACATATCTATGCATATGCATTCACATATGCTTTTGATAAACTGTTGATTTTCCATTCAATCTCTACACATGGAGAATAAAAATGCTAAGCAAAGTCCTTAGATATTTTATTAGTAATAATAGAAAATTATTTATAATTTAAATGCATGTACTTATTTATAATTTAAATGCATGTACTCTTCTTTAAAAGAATTAGTAATATACTGATTTTAAAATTCTTTGACTAGCATCATATAGTGCAGTATCACTTTCTAATAAAATACCAACAAAATTTTAATTAAAATGGAAACATTGAAGAGTAAGATTCAAATCAGTTTATAAAATTATGGTTTTTTGCTGAGACCGGTTTGGCTCAGTGGAGAGCCTGCGGACTGAAAGATGCAGGGTTCGATTCTGGTCGGGGGCATGTACCTTGGTTGTGGGCACATCTCCAGTGTGGGGCATGCAGAAGGCCGCTGATCGATGTATCTCATCGATGTTTCTGACTTTCTATCCCTCTCCTTTCCTCTATGTAAAAACTCAATAAAATATATATAAAAATATATATATGTGCTTTTTTTTTATCCTCACCTGAGTATATATTTGCTTATTTTTATTGAATTTTAGAGAAGAAAGGAGAGAGAGAAACTTTGATGTGAGAGCAAAACATTGATCATTTGTCTCCTATACCCACTCTAACTGGGGATTGAACCCTTAACCCAGGCATGTGCCCTGACCAAGAGTGGAATCTGCAATCTTTGAATGATTCTCCAACAACTGAACCACCAGCCAGGGGGGAAATATGAATTTTTTAATGTTATAAAATTGATGCTGTTGAGTTTAGAAAAGCATGTCTAAAGTTTGCTTCTATGAAATATTATGAGGTGTTTTGTTTTTTGGTTTTGTTTTTTCATCAGAAAGCTTCTCTTGAAAAAATCTGAAGTTTTGTCCTATCTCCCTACCCCAAAACTATAAAAAAAAATATATGACAATCCTTTCTTTAAATGAAAACGGTTCTTCTTGGAGTGTTCAGATTATTGCTACACCATCTTCCCCTATTCAGAGAAACAGTGAATTAAGATGGGTGGTGGAGAGGAAGAACAACCCGCAGGCTCCTTTCATTCCTTATTCTATACAAACTCCTCTTCAAGTTTCCATGGAACTACTGTTTTAATTCCTCTCTCCACTACCAGTAATGATGTGTGTGTGTGTGGAGGGGGTGGGTGGGTATTGGGTGAGGAGAAGTGGGCGGGAGACATAATTATTATTGTGAAAGGTTCTGTTCTCAGTATCCATGTTTTGATAACTTAGCCCTCCTATAATTCTGGAGCTACAGCTCACCACTAGACAATTTCCTGCGCCTGAAATGGAGAAACAAAGCTTGCTGCCTTTTCTTTTTTCTTTTCCAACTCAGGATGAAATATAGTATAGCTCCACTCTTTTTCTCTTCCTATACCCATCCTTTTTGCTTTTTGCCTTCAGAGTTTGCTTAGCTCGGCACTTAAAATCTATGTGGTTTCCAAGATCTGGATGTAAGGTTAATATGAGTAATTCTTCTTCCACATGTCCTTCCATATTTACAGAATTTTTAAAGGGAATCCTGTGTTTGCTTCTTATACAAATAAAACTAGTAATTCTATCTTGTAGTTAGATTGTGATCAATGACGTGTATGGTGCCCTCCCCTGATAAGATCCATTGATGGCATGATTTAATATGCCTTATGCCTCTAGCTATCAATAGGAAAAGGGAGGCTGCCAATTAAATATAGGGTGTCCCCAAAACATGTATAAACAGTTTATCACCTGATTACTCATGTAATTAACACTCCTTATCAGATTTAACTAATTTGAAATACTGGTTGATGCCAGGCTGAGCTTTGAAAAAAGAAAATTTATCCTAAGGTGCCACTAAACTTTTTTATGGGGATACATAAAAGATAAAGTTTATGGTACAAAACAGCAATAGTCTATGAATTGAGGGCATACAAATACCAAACAAAATGATTCTTGATGTTTGCAATTCCATTGTTTGGCGTTATCAGCAGTACCTGAACCAGAACAGTCATTAGTTTGTAAAAGGCATTGAAGAAAACTTACTCATTTCTGTAGACTTTTCAATTTTGAACATGAATTGTATGTTAATAAACACTGACTTTATAATAATTTAAATTGTATATACAAATTTTGGGGAGACTCTATATTATTGCCTAGAAAGAGTGACTTCCATTACTGTTTGTGAGTGCAGAGTCAGGGAGAGGATTAGAACAGGAAATCTTGAGAATTATAGTCTAATGAATGCTGTTATTTAGGCATCAGAATTTGAATTGGAGGCAGAAGAAGAAGCCATTCTGGAGTAGAAATTAGAATTGGTCTAAAAACCATAAATACCTGGTCTCTAGCTACTGTTCTGAGGGAATTCTTCAACCACTGCATAAATGAACAATGAAAGGAACCAAAGACATGTGGACATCTGGATATTCCATTTGAAATAGCTAGCAAACAAGTAACAAAAGTGCAGGGATCACAAAAACATAATCCAGGCTCAATAAAAAGAAATCAACAAGCTAAAATATCAAAGGTAAAGACATTTCTACAAAACAAATTATTAAAAGCATGTTGAAATCTAGAAAAGTTGCACTTTCTCATTGAAAGAAAGCTATGAGGATTGAATTGGCTAAGATCAAATGACAAAAGCATTAACATGTAAGTGGGTAGGTAAAAAAGTTTATAAGTGAACCAAAGTGTATTAAAGGAAATAGAGCAGAAAATAAACCAATAAGAAATATGAAGGATAAAAGTAAAAATTCATCAGTTACAAAAGAAAACCAAAAGACAAGCAAAAACAAAAGAGAAGAATAATGACTTAAGTTTGATCACATTCTTAAGCTCAACATTTTTATTCTTCCTACCACATTTTATGTTTCTTATGCCACATTTTACTTTTCATCTTATATATCTCTTAAACTAATTATTATAATCTTAAATTAATTATTATAATCAGTGCACAAAATTTGTGCACGTGGTGGGAGTGAGGGAGGGGGTTCCCTCAGCCTGGCCTCCCCTCTCTCACAATCCAGGACCCTTCAGGGGACATCCCTCTAACAATCTGGGACCACTGACTCCAAACAGCTTGCTTGCCTCCATGATGACCCCAAACCACTCTGTCTGTCTGCCTGATCACCACTAACCACTTGCCTGCCTCCCTGATTTCCCTAACTGCCTCAGCCTGCCTTCCTGTTGCCACTAACTGCATGCCTGCCTGCCTGATTATACCTAACCACTTCTGCCCCTGCCACCATGGCTTTGCCCAGAAGGACATTCAGAATGATGTCCAGTCAGCTGTCTGGTCTAATTATATATTATGCTTTTATTATTACAGATAGTTAATATTACTACTTTTGTCTTGCAATCTGCAAACTAGCTTTATAAGTAATTAATCCACTACCTTTACTATATACACTGAGTGACCAGATTATTATGACCGCCCCATCAGTACTTCGTTGGGCCACCTTTTGCCTTCAATACAGCGGCAATTCTTCTTGGCATTGACTCCACAAGATATTGAAAGGTGATGCCAGGAATCTGACACTAAGCCTCATTGTCCAGTTGTGTGAGATTTGATGGCAAGCTGCCTGATGGCTCTTTATCTTTGTCTCACAAATTGGATTGAGATCTGGTGATTGTGGGTGCCACCTAAGCAAGGTAAAATCTCCCTCATGTTCTTGAAACCACTCCTGCACAATATGAGCACCAGGGCATGCAGCATTGTCTTGTTGGAAGAAGCCATCTCCCATTGGGATATGCCATCAACATGATAGGATGAACTTGATCAGCAAGAATACTTAGGTTTGTTGTGCTATTCAGACATTGTTCCACATGAATTAAAGGGCCCAAATCATTCCAGGAAAACATGTTCCAAACCATAACACTGCCACCATCAACTTGAAGGGTTGTACTCATGCATGTGGGGTGCGTGCTTTCATGCTATTTCCACAAAATTATCTCTCTACTATCTGCATGATACAACTGGAAATGTGATTCATCAGACCACATGACTTTTTTCCAATGATCAACTGTCCAATTCTTTTTTTTAAAAATTTAATAAATCTTTATTGTTCAGATTATTGCATTTGTTTCTCTTTTTTTCCCCCATAGCTTTCCTCCACCTGCTCTCCCCCCTCCCTCTACTCTACCTTCCCTCACATTGTCCTCATCCATTGGAGTATGATTATTGTCCAGTTTCTCCCTGTATCCCTCTCACCACTTTCCCAGTTCTATTATATTCACCAGTTTATTCTGTTTATCAGATTTTTAATTCACTTTTTAGATTCACTTGTTGATAGATATATATTTGTTGTTCATGATTTTTATCTTTACCTTTAACATCTTCCTCTTCGTAAAGAATACCTTTCAGCATTTCATATAATACTGGTTTGGTGTTGATGAACTCCTTTAGCTTTTTCTTATCTGTGAAGCTCTTTATCTACCCTTCAATTCTGAAAGATAGCTTTGCTGGGTAGAGTATTCTTGGTTGTAGATTCTTGCTGTTCATTATGTTGAATATTTCTTGTCACTCCCATCTGGCCTCCATAGTTTCTATTGAGAAATCAGCTGACAATGGTATTGGTGCTCCCTTGTAGGTAATTAAGTGTTTTTCTCTTGCTGCTTTTAATATTCTCTTTTTGTCTTTTGCTCTTGGTATTTTAATGATGATGTGTCTTGGTGTAGTCCTCTTTGGATTTCTTTTGTTTGGGTTCTGTGCACTTCCTGGACTTGTAAGTCTATTTCTTTCACCAGATGTGGGAAGTTTTCAGTCATTATTTCTTTAAATAAGTTTTCAGTATTTTGCTCTCTCTCTTTTTATGGCACCCTCATAATTCTGATGTTGGTACATTTGAAGTTGTCCCAGAGGCTCCTTACACTATCTTCACATTTTTAGATTCTCTTTGCTTTTTGCTTTTCTAGTTGAATGTTTTCTGCTCTTTGTATTTCAAATTGTTGCTTCATTCTTGCATTCCTCTAGTCTGCTGTTAGGTCTCTGTATAATATTTTTTATTTCAGTCAGTGTATGTTTAATTTGTAGTTGGTCCTTTTTCATCTCCTCTTGGGTCTCACTAAATTTATCCATCTTTTCTAGAAAATTCTTGAAAAACCTTATAAGCGTGGTTTTGAACGCTATATCCAGTCGTTTGTTTTTCTCCATTTCTTTTGTTTGTGGTTTGTTCCTTTGTTTCTGCATTTTCACTATGCCGGGAGAACTTCTGTGTTGGAATCAGCCTTACGATGCAAGACTTGCAAAACTGCAAAAGCCTCTCTGTTCAGATTGGGTGGGGTGGAGTCTCAGGGCTGAGCAGAGACAGCCTTGGCTTTCAGTCCACCCTGCCCTACTCAGTCCCTGGGTCTCAAGTGTCTCTCGGTAATTGCTGCAGCCCTTTCTGTGCACACATGCGAGTGCCTCCAAACCTCTGCCTTTCTGGTTCCCTTGCGCTCCAGGGCCCATATGAGTCTGGGTCCCCAGGGTCTCACCCAAAACTAGTGGTTCAATGCAGTTAGAAGTGGCACAGTTGAGTTGCTCTGTCTCACATTAAACACTCACTCCCCAATCCTCCTGCCTCCCAGCCACTGGCAACCACCATTCTATTTCTGACTCTATAAATTGGACTGTTCTAGGTATCTTATTTAAGTGGAATCATACAATATTTTTCTTTAGTGACTGAATAATTTCACTTAGCATAATGTCTTCAGGGTCATCCATGATACAGAATTATCATGGCAATACATTTAAAAAATGTCCCAATTAAAAAAATGTGCAATGTCATTTTACTATCTGGATAAACCAATATGTGTATAGCCTTTATCCCCTCAGCGTCTGAAGATAATTGTTACTAGTTGAGCTAAACATGGATTTTATATACAGAGGGGTAATTTAGTCTTTATTATTATGCTTTTGACTCAACTATTCCATGAAATAAATAAATGCTGTTCTTCACAACAGAGAGAAAATTTGCTTTTAATTTAACATATTCACATATTTTCCCACACCTGTGAGATGTTCCTTTATTCATTTACCGTCAGGCTGATCACAAGATGTACCATCAAAGAAGAATAATGCAATCTGGCCAATTATTTAGTTTTCCTTTTTGATAAATAGCCTTCCTGAGTGATAGGGAGTAATATAAACTGTGGTAATGGAGTGTAATTTATTCTATGTAAATCAAATATGCATGCTAAATTTCTAAATAGTTTTACAGATGTTGATAAAAAGAAACTCTGAATGTGTTTCTATTTGATAATTTAAATATAGTTTCAAATGGGTTTATCTTCTGTTATTAGAATTTTTTCCAAAAAGATATACAGTCAGCTCTCTATATCTATGGAATCAACCAACTGTTGATCAAAAATATTTGATACAAAAATACCATAAACTTTCAAAAATCAAAACTTGAATTTGTTATACAGAATTCATGCCTAGGAAATGATGTGTAGGCACACCCTGCTAAAGTCTTTATGCAAACATAGATTATATGCAACCTAGAGGCCTGGTGAACGAACTTGTGCACCAGAGGGGTCCCTTGGCCTGGCTTGTGGGAATCAGGCTAAAGCAGCTCTCTGACATCCCCAAGGAGTCCCGGATTGTGAGAGGGCACAGGCCAGGCTGAGGGATCCCACCAGTGCATGAATCCATGCACTGGGCCTCTAGTATGCATATAAGATCTTTGCTTAATCTCTTCTTGTCCTCCCACTGAGATTCATCAGTCTGTTTCATGTCTCCATGCCTGTGGTTTCTGCTCCTGTGTTGAGCACCTGCCCCATGGTGGTTAATGAATAGCTACCAGTCAGCTGGTGGGCTGGTCACTTAGGAATATATATATATATATATATATATATATATATATATATATATAGAGAGAGAGAGAGAGAGAGAGAGAGAGAGAGAGAGAGAGAGAGAGAGAGAGAGAGAGAGAGAGAGAGAGAGAGAGAGAGAGAGAGAGAGATACTGTAGTTGTTACTAGTAAAGGTAATTTGGGGTATAGATTGGGGTCCTGTACAATTAATATAACTTCCTCACAAAGTTTGTGCAAACTAAATAAACTAAAATGTTTAAATCTCTTAGCATTTATCTGTACTATCATAGTGTTGAGAACATTGACTATAACCTCATGAAAATGTAGAATATCCACTGTCTTTGATCTCTATCCCAAGCAACTTTTTAATAGTGCTTTTTGATTTTTCAAAGAACTACCACTCAATAAAATTAGTCTTCAATTTCTTATTTTATATTTCTATTTGATGTTACCAATATTGTAGCCTTAAATCATAGTTAGGAGATTGATTTCTGAAATAAAAATACCCAGGTCCAAACTCTGGCTCTTCCATTTACTGTACATATGATTTGAGTCAGATTATATAACCCCTACATTCCAGTTTCTTCACTTGTAAAATGGAATTAATATTTTATAGGGTGTTTGTAAAATGAGATGATAGATCGAAAACACTTAGCACATTACTTGTTCTATAGTAAGCATTCAATACATGATAGTTAAAAGAGGGTAATAATTATTCAGTAAATCATTTCTCTGTTTTAGACTGACTTTCATGGATAACATTCTTATAGATTCTTATGGACTGAAGTCAGAATGGTATTGATCTTTATAAAATTAATATTTTTTCATTCATTGTATATTTTAAATTCAATGAATTGACATTTATTGAATATGTCTTGGGGAACTGATCAGATTTTCAAAGTTTCAGAATATAACATGTGAATAAAAATGTGATTATTAAAGATTTACTTATTTGGAATAGAGCAGCCATAAGTTATAAAAGTAGGATACAGAAGTAAGATCTTGTCACTTACACAGAAAATAAAAGAAATATAATATCTATTAGAAAATTAGAGAAATGGATAAGTATGTCTTGCTGAGCATTGACTTTGTTGCCAGTAAAATAATTTTTCCAAAGATGAGTTGCTCCTGGCAGTTACTATATTTTGGGGTACCAGGCCCTGACTTTTGTTTTTAGGAGGGTTTCAGCCTCTTCCTTGGCTGCTTCTAGCCAGTCAGTTTTGGAACAGGATGCATGTCTTATCCACTGTCATCTGGATATCATTTCATTTAGTTATATCAAAATTACTAAAAACACAATTCTGTTTCTTTGGCAGGATTTGAAAAGCAGATAAAAATGTATGTATCTCTGATGTGTGCTTGCATGTGTAATAAGTGCATGAGTACATGTGTGCAATTGTATGAGTGTCTGGTCAAGGGGAAGAAGGGAAAGATCGATGTGCATAATTGCCTTAGAATCCCTAGAGGGAGTGGTACAAAACTTTGTATCCAGCTCCCAGAGGAAATATATCTGCAGAGAAATTATCGAGGCTAGTAAGTAGTAAGTGAAGTTTCTGTAAAAATTGAAGGTTGTCCTTAGAGATATTATAATGTAGCAAAAGAGTGAGATCCAGTGAAAATAGGAAGGAAGCAAGAATAATCTAAACAACTACTATGTTATTGCTAGACACAAGATAATTCTCAGGAGAAGTCTGGTTTTGATTAATGCCTTATTCTTCCCCTTCCTTGTAATATCTTTTGGTGTGTTGTTTACTACTTATGTAGATAATTTATGGGCAATTTATGTGACCAGAAATATTTTTGGATGCACCATCTTTCTTTTTAACAATGCAGCCACTAAGAGATAATTGTTGTTGATAATTTGGTAATCATAGTCAGTATAGTTTCATATATATTTCCTATTGAAATTTAAAAATTAATAGTAGTGTTTTATTCACAAATGAATGGAGGTATATACCAAAGATATAAAGCTGTCATATTATACTTAGCTATTTTTTTCTCCATATGAAATATTATTTCTGAATATAAATAAATGTAATTGAAGAAAATCTTTGAAGAACTGTACTATGGAACAGTTTTCAATTTACAGAAAAATTGCAGTTAGTAAAGATGTATGTTTTATAAACATTTTCTTTTACTCTTGCTTTTCTTCTGATTATCTTAATACTGTGCTTTGAAAAGTGGAAGTTTCCATTTTAATAACATTCAACATAGGTTATAATTTTGAAGCATAATTTTAATGGCTTACTATTAATGAGCATTTAGTTTCTTTTCAGATGTGTGCTGCTCTTATTCATAGCTCTGTCATAATCTTTGTGCATATCCATGATATTTTCCTAGGATAAATTCCCATAGGTGTAATTATTATGTCAAATGTTTCACAATGTTTATCTAACTTTTAATTGTTCATGAGAAAATATGTTTTTCTAGCAAACATGGGATGTTACGTTGTGCTGTGCTTTTACCTGTGACGGTCCGCTATCTGTGGTTTTCACTTCCTTGGTTACTCATTTGAATATTTGTTTTCAGTTATCGACAATTTGTTCTTTCTCTATTTCTGTTTGTCATATATTGCATATACCATTTTATTTCTCAGATACCTGTCTTAAAAATAAATTAGAGTGTGTGTGTATGCACATGTGCACACGCATATGTATATGGAGGGTAAAAGAGAGAGATAGAGATTGGAACTAGTCCTATGTTTGAAAATGCTCTGGAAAACTTAAGTCCCATGAGCTTTATGATGCAATCTATCTTCATGTAATTATAGAGCTAGTCTACAAAAGGCTGGAAATGCCCTAAAAAATCTTTACTCAGCTCAAGTCTTAGAAATGCAATTCAGTGAAACACCATGCATCACACACCTTTCCTTGGAAGCCTACTAATGATGGCAAATACCCCAGCCATCCCACCCTTGCTTCAAATTCAGAAGTCATATTCCTTTAATGCTCAATTTTAAAAATCCTAGCAGAGCCTCTCCACAGACATAGCTCAAATATCTAAAATACAACTGCTTAAATATTATATCCCTAATATAATCTATGGCAAGTGTGAGTAAAAAAAAGTTCCTATTACATGTAGCTCAGCAAGTAAGACTATTGCATCTTGAGTAGATGCCAACATAGTGTCTCAGAAGCAGAAAATAGTATATGAAAAAAACATCTCAGAAGCTATACATTCACACATTTTGAATGAAATGAAATGAAATAATTGTACTCAGATCCTCTTCAAACCTTGTCAGCTACAGGTGTTTTTAGCAGCTATTGACACATAGCAGGACCAAAGGAGTTGACAGGATTAGGATTCTGTGATTATCACATTTCCTTTAAAGTCATATTTCAGGAAGGCATTTTCAAAACACAGGTCTAGCACACTGGTCCTTAGCAAAGAACTTTCCAAGATAAAGTGCAGGTCTACTGTTGGTTTGGTTCTAGACCACTGGATAAAGTGAAACACACATTTATTTTTTATTCTTTTTATTTCTTAAAAAATATTTTTTTATTGATTTCAGAGAGGAAGGGAAAGGGAGAGAGAAATAGAAACATCATTGATGAGAATCATTGATTGACCATCTCCTGCACGCCCCCTGCTGGGGATTGAGCCCACAACCCAGGCATGTGCCCCTGATTGGAATCAAACCTGGGACCCTTCAGTCGGAAGGCTGACACTCTATCCACTGAGCCAAACCAGCCAGGACTTTCAGTATATAAAATGGATATGTGTATCCTACTACACTGTTATATTAAGTATACAATAGCATTATGTGTTAAAAAAAAAAAAGTAAGGGAAGAGAACAGTTATTGAATCTCAAGAAGCATAGCTGAATGGAGAGGACAGCCTGCGAGGAGCTGGGGACTTGGGCAGAGGCGTGCTGCCAAGTTCTAGTGAGATGGCAGAGAAGGCAATGAGGAAGCCAGGAGATAAGCATTCACCTTACTTTTCCTCCTCCCCCTGAGGTCTGTTAGTGTCTCCTCTTGCTCGTGTCAAACTGAAAGCTACCAGACAAAGTAGTCGGTTAAATCAATGCCAGATTATTAGCCTTTCTATCACAGAGCCGAGGGAGAAAAGGTAGAGAGGGTAAAAATAAATTCATCTTACTGTCAAAGAGAAGAAGAAATTCAGGCTTCCAGGCCCAACATGCAATCCAACATGGTAAGTGAAGGACTTAATCGAGATACTTCTGCAGAGGGTCACATGAGGAACTGGGAGTTATCCAAGTGCACAGACAGAGCCACGTGCAAAATACAAAACCAGACAGCACAGAAAATGTAATCATGAGAAAGTGAAAGTGATGGCAGAAAGGCAGATTCTAAGGAGGGGACCCTGCGAGTGGAGTCATCCCTCAGTGGAGGGAGATCCCATGCGGGCAGCCCTGTGTGATCTCTTTCTAGATAATTCAGCGCACATAACTGTTTTTGAGCCGTGAGGGAAGCGCAGTTGGCAAAAGGAAACGTTTAAAAATTAATTTACATTGCCTATCTGGGTGCAGTAAAATAAATTCACGCATACAGTACTGGAAGCAATGAAAATTATTAGTACCCTCTGGGAAACCATATGTAACAAGAGCCCTAAAATGTTCATACTCTTTGACTGAAAATAAATTTTATTGGGTATTTCGTAGTTATTTTTAATAAAAAATAGACTTAGTAAGTAACACTGCTGAAAACGTCTAAATGTGGACTGGTTGTTGTAGGAGTTGCGACAGCTGAGATGCATTGAGATTGCACTGACTATGCTGATCTTGCAGGACTGAAAGGGAGAAATCTGGTACATATGGCACATAAACCAGACTGTGTCATGAAAAATATTAATGCCAGGGTAACAGCTGGATGATAAGGTTCCAAAGAGTTTATCATAGAAAGGAGCCTTCAGAATGGTGTGAGGAGCTGAGACCCTGAGTTGTGGCAATGAAATAGTCAGGAAAGGCGTAAATAAAGAAGAGCACAGCAAATGGACAAAGGGGAAACATATTTGGAAAAATAACAAAACCAAGAGTTGCTCTCAATAGCTGAATGATCAGGGGGCTGCAGTAATGTGTGAGGAAGAAGGATCCATTTAATCAGTAGGAGCCAGAGGCCAGGGGAGCTGCTGTTAACAAGCCCAGAGAGATTGGCAGCACTGAGTCATGTTCCTAAGAGGCCTTGACAGTGAATGTGGGCCTGTATAGGGACTGGAGCCTTAGAGACAGGCTCTTACGACAGTCCAAAGCCTTGTAGAGCCAAAATTCATAGGTATGAGGAAAAGAATCCGCTTTAAGTAGGTTAATTTTGTAATAACCCACTTCAAAGCATATAAACTGATGTCTGGAGGAGACCCTGGCTAGTAGGAAACGCAATAAAACTGAAGTGAATCTTTTTCTCCCAAAAAGGGAGTAGCGATCAATTCAGAAGTTATACCTTCTCTTTCTTAGGCAACTGAGTATAGTAGAAAGTGTAAGGACTTTAGAGAAAGAAAAGATCTGATGTCAAATCTCTATTGTCTGATCTTGGACAAGTTACTTAATTTCTCTGAGCCTTTTCTTTAATAACCACAACAGTAAAAATAACTGTGAGTGTTGTGAGAAGCTAATAATACTGTGTGTATATCTGAAAGTACTTTATGGACTTCTGCATGCACTCCAGACAGCTAATTTAATTACGCAAACTTTGATACAAACACCAGCTCTGAATCACTGTTATGAGTTAGTCATTATTAATGCACCTCACTTTTATTTCTAAGTTAAGTTTTCCTTAACTTAGACTAACACGAGAAAGTCCACTCACAGAATCAGAGCCAGAGACAAGTATGCTAAAAGTGTGTCTACACTTGTCTAGAGATAAGGGCACTGACTGTTTTATCACTCTTAGCAGCCATCAAACTCCAATACTGTGAGTGATGGACACAGGACCACCTCACCATCAGTTCCTAGGGGAATTATGAGAAAAGAATAGCATATATTTTAGAACTTTTTGCTCAAAGCTTTGTTATAATACTGTAAATAAGAAAGGAGGGTATATATGAACTCTATGATGTGGCAAAAAGAAGTCTGTGGCTCATAATCAAAGTGCAGGGATAAAACTTTCAAAATATTTCATATTGGCTTATACAAGGTCAGGTTGCAGATTTAACAGATATTACCTTCTCTATTTAAAAAAATCATAATTATAAGAAAGAAATTTTTCCCTTCATGTTAGTGGTAAAATTTGTGAAATCCTAACAGTATGAAATCTTGTTAATAGAAATGTATGTATGCTGGTCTCTTTATTATGACAAATACATTGAGTGGCCAGATTATTTTGATCTCTGAACACACAATAATCTGGCCACTCAGTAGATATCCTAGATAATAAAAGTCTAATATGTAAAATGTCCCCTCCCTTTGGTCAGGCTGGTTGTACCCCAGGCATACACAAATTCATGCACTGGGCCTCTAATACACACACACACACACACACACACACACACACACACACACAATGAGTGGCCAGCTTATTCTGCATTTAGAGATCATAATCTGTCCACTCAATGTATATCATCGTCATGCAAGGTATTAACATTAGGGAAATCTGGATAAATGGCATACAATAACTCATAATTTGTAACTTCTCTGTACTTGTAAAACTATTCTAAAATTTAAAAAAAAATTTATTTTACTTTATATATATATATATATATATACACACACACATATATGTGTGTATATATATATATATATATATATATATATATTATTTCATAAGGGAAGACAGAACGAGTTAGAAACATCAATGATGAGAGAATCATTGCTCCTACAAGCTCCACACTGGGCCCTAGGGATTGAGGCTGCAGTGAACTACAACTTCCTAGTTCCTAAGTAGATATTCAACCATTGAGCCACACCAGCAGGGCTAATAAAACTTAGAATGCAAATTTGAAACTAAAAGGTCAGACTGTTACCAGACTATTATTAAAATTTTAGAAATAAGTCCTCTATATAATTTTTTCTAATAAATTTTTAAGTCAGACATACATTAGAAGGAAAAAAGTGGCATGAGTTTAGTCACACAATGAAAAATGAGACCTATGAACTAGGAGGTCATGGTTCAATTCCAGATCAGGTTGCAGACTCCATTCCCAGTGTAGAGCATGATCAGTTATTCTCTCTCATCATAGTTGTTTCTATTTATCTTCCCTTCTTCCTTCCTCTTTGAAATCAATAAAATATTTTTTACAAATATGAGTAACGATTTATGATCTAAGGTCTGTACTCTGAACAAACCAGAGAGCAAAATAGTCACTCCTCAAATTTCCAGAAAATGTCCCATCTGGCCCTTCCCTCTTTAATATAGCTCCTTTTGTGTCTGATCTGGTTCAACAATCCACAGTCATATAACAAAAATTTGAATCAAGAAAAATAAGATAAGGACAGCTTTATTTCTACTTTTCCAATTTGGATGCCTTTTATTTCTTATTGTCTAATTGCAATGGCTAATACTTTCAGTACTATGTCGAACAGGAGAGGTGAGAGTGGGCATCTCTGTCTTATTCCTGTTCTTAGGGTAAATGGTTTTAGTTTTTGCCCATTGAGTATGATGTTAGCTGTGGGTTTATCATATATGGCTTCTAAAGCTGTCCTTATTTGCAGATGACATGATACTGTACATAAAAAACTCGAAGGACTCTATCCCAAAACTAATTGACTTACTAAATGAATTCGGCAATGTAGCAGGATACAAAATTAATGCCAAGAAATCTGTAGCATTTCTATACACTAATAAGAAAGAGAGACTCAAAAAGCAATCCCATTTACCATCGCACCAAAAAAATTAAGATACCTAAGAATAAACCTAACTAATTTTATATATATAAAATTACAGGACACTGAAAAAAGAGATAGAGGAAGATGTTAACAGATGGAACAGCATACCATGCTCATGGATTGGGAGAATCAACATCATTAAAATGTCCATATTATCCAAAGCAATCTAAAGATTCAATGCTCTACCCATTAAAATACCAATGACATATTTCACAGACCTAGAAAGAATTCTTCATAGATTCATATGGAACAAAAAAAGACCATGAATAGTCACAGCAATAAAGTAGCTAGGATCTCAATACCAGATTTCAAGCTATATTACAAAGCAACCTCAAAACAGCCTGGTAATGGCACAAGTACAGACATATAGACGAATAGAATAGAGAACCCAGATATCCACCCAAACCACTAATATTTGACAAAGGAGGCATGAACATACAATGGAGCCAAGATAGCCTCTTCAACAAATGGTGTTGGGAACATTGTACAGATACATGCAAAAAAAATGAAAATGGACCACCAACTTACACCAAATACAAAAATAAACTCAAAATGGATACAGGTCTTAAACATTAGATGGGAAACCATAAAAATACTGGAGGAATCCACAGGCAGCACAATCTCAGATATATGCCGAAAGAACTTCTTCACGGATACTGCTCCAAAGGCAATGGAAGCTAAAGAAAAAATAAACAAATAGGAATACATCAAAATAAAAAGCTTTTGCACAGCAAAAGAAACCATCAACAAAACAACAAGAAAGACCATTGTATGGGAGAACATATTTGCAAATGTTATCACTGATAAAGATTTAATCTCCAACATCTACAGCCAACTTATAGAACTTAATAAAAGGAAGATAAACGATCCAATAAAAAAATGGGCAACGGACCTAAATAGAACCTTTTCAAAAGATGACAGAAGGCTAAGAGACACGTGAAAACATGTTCAAAGTCACTAATTATCTGAGAGATGCAAATGAAAATGACAATGCAATATCATCTTACACCTGTCAGAATGGCAATCATCAACAAATCAACAAATAATAGTGTTGGCGAGGATGCGGAGAAAAAGGAACCCTTGTGCATTTTTGGTGGGAATGCAGACTGGTGCAGCCACTGTGGAGAACAGTATGGAGTTTCCTCAAAAAACTAAAAATGGATCTCCCATTTGACCCAGCAATCCCACTCTTAGGAATTTATCCTAAGAAATTACAAACACCAATCAGAAAGGATTTATGCACCCCTATGTTCGTAGCAGCACAATTTACAATAGCTACAATTTGGAAACAGCCTACGTGCCTATCAGCAATTGAGTGGATCAGAAAACTGTGGTACATCTACACAATGGAATTATATGCTGCCATTAAAAAGAAAGAACTCTTACCATTTGCAGCAACCTGGATGGAACTGGAGAGCCTTATTCTTAGTGAAATAAGCCAGTGAATGAAGGAGAAGCACCACATGATCTCACTCATTTGTGGATAATAAAGAACAATGTAAACTGATGAACAAAAGTATAGATACAGAGGCAGTAAAGCATGAAACAGACTGTCAAATTACAGCAAGAAGATTAAGGAGAGGTGGGTAGATAAGAGATCAATGAAAAGTCTTGTATCTATGCATGTAAGGATAATCAACAAACATAGACACTGGGGGGTTAGGGGTATGCCTGGGAGGGAGGGGACAATGGGGAGATATGTATACATGTAACACAATAAAAAAAAATACAAATAAAAGGAAGGTAATGATTCTCCAAACAAATACAAAATGACATCATAGACCAGACCAATGATTTGCCAATATAGGAATTTGAAAGGCTGAAAGTGGCCTCAATGGAAATAATGATAATTATAGTATAGCTAAATGTAATATATATTGTTATATCAGATTTATAGATAAGAAAACTTAGGCTGAGAGAGAATAAGCACATTGTTCAAGGTAAAAGCAGTGTCAAGATCAATAAGACAAATCTGTGTTGTGCCAAAGCCATAGTAATCTTACTACTTATAAATATACTTCTACTCTTTCTAATATCATCCTCACAAATACTTAACATTCTAAAAATGTTAACTTAAAATTTTATATTTATGATTAAAAAATAACTACTAAATGCCTATGGTTCAAAATTCAATATGTGTAAAAAAAAATAGAATAAAAACAAGTCTCCTTGAAAAAAAGAAAAAAGAAAAGAAAAATAAGATAAAGAATGCAAATAGGCAATATATTAATATTATTATTGGACTAGAGGCCCAGTGCATGAAATTCATGCATGAGAGGGGGTGTCCCTCAGCCCAGCCCACATCCTCTCTAATCTGGGACTCCTTGAAGGATTTCTGACTGCCCGTTTAGGCCTGATCCTGGTAGGCAGTTTGACATCCCTCTCACAATCCAGGACTGCTGGCTCCCAACTGCTTGCCTGCCTGCCTTCCTAATTGCCCCTAAATGCTTCTGCCTGCCAGCCTGATCATCCTCTAACCAATCCCCTGCCAGCCTGATTGATGCCTAACTGCTCCCTTGCCAGTCTGTTTGTCCCTAACTGCCTGGTCACCCCTAACTGCCCTCCCCTGCTGACCTAATGGCCCACAACTGCCCTCCCCTGCTGGCCATCTTGTGTCCATATGAAGGCAGCTATCTTTGACCACATGGGGGCAGCCATTTTGTGTGTTGGAGTGATGGTCAATTTGCATATAATTCTTTTATTAGTTAGGATAATATTATACTCAATTCTCTTCTGGGTTAATGTTTGAGAATTCCCAAAAGAAAATTTAAAGGAAGAATAGTTTTCCCAAATCATACATCAGAGAAAATAAGAGAATAAAATCTTATTGAAAAAAACTAAGATAAGGGTACTATTATTGGAGGTAAGACATACATTTTCTAGGAAAACTTCTACATACATTTTCTTATTTTTCAGTCCTGAACAGGTGCTTTCCCAAATCTGATCCAATTATGTAAATGTTTTCTAAATTGTAACTGTTGAGGAAAGAGGTTCCCCTAAATTAGGCTTCCCTACAACACAATTCCCCATAATTCTCCACATTGTCCACATTGTTCTTATTCTTTAATAGTTTTCTCTTTTCACCAAATTTTCAAAGGTGAATATTGAAACAACTGAGCCAATAATTTATCTTGCTTCCTGTGACACTTTAAAATCCTTAATAGAAAGATTATGAATCTTGCCCTTTTTCTAATAACACCAAAGGTTTTAACAATGGAAGGATCATCAGGTCTCCTATATTGATAATAGATGTGTTTCAGAAGGGGAAAAAAGCTAACAGTTACTAATTTCATACTGCATACCCTTTACTTTATCAAATTTCTCATTAATTCTTTTAGTGAACCATGAAATTAATTACAAGATGGAATAGTTGAGAATCTAAATAACCAGCAGGATATAAAAGTTACTAATTGATTGATATAGAATCCAAACAAACTTGACCAACCCCAAAGACAGTCCTATAAGCACCATAATCCCCATTGTCTCAGGTATTTCTATTGGTGCTGTGTATTGTTAAACAGCATTTTCTATTCTCTTTCATGGAAACCTTTACCAGAAATGTGTGAACACATGGGAAGGCATTCCAAGGTGAGCAGTGTTAATTTTGAAGACAGTCAATAAGAGAAATGAAGGAGACTGCACTTACAGCCATCTGACATTAGGGAGGAACCGGAAAGCTATAAATAAATCTTCACAATGTCAAGTAACAGGATGATGAATTACTTGGTAGAGAATATTAATATTATAAATGTGTAAAGTTTCATGACTAACTTTGGGAGAAAATAATTCAAATATAGAGGCACTTTTAAATGGTCTATTTTTGCATTGTATTTCTGTTGTTCTTTTACTATGAGAATAGTATTGTTCAAAATACAGTGTTTGGAAAATATAAGAAATAATCCAACTTGAAAAATATGAGTATTTCATCCATCCAGCAATAATCACCACTGGCATTGTGCTGTCTATGTCCTCCAACTCAGTAGTACATGCACATTCATACAGATATATGAATATATCCATATTAAGATTATACCAGATGCATAGCTTTTATAAGAAAAATCATGTCATCATTTTATCATATAACATTTAATGACTCTAAAATATTTTAAGATTTTAAATTTCTGTTCTTTGAAAATAATTCAGCTTGCCTTTGTGGCTTCAATATATAATATAATTCTTTTTAATATTTGAGACTATTTAATATTTATTTTTATAATAATTCTTTTTAAGAATTTCATATTGGTGGGAAAATTTCCACCACACAAGTAACATCTGTATTTACCCGATGAACCAATTATTATTTTGCCACCTCTCAAATCTGTGTGTGTGTGTGTGTATGTGTGTGTGTGTGTGTGTGTGTGTGTGTGAGAGAGAGAGAGAGAGAGGGGGGGGGAGAGAGATAAATATTTTAGAATAATAATATTCTTTCTTGAAAGGGAAGGGGAGCCCACAGGACAAGGCTGGGGAGTAAGAGGGGGGTTCCCAATCTGGCTTTCCTGCAAGGCAGCCCCACCTGCCCCCTCCTGCTGCCAGGATGTCCAAGAGGAAGGTCAGCTCCACTGCCTGCGGGACCTGCAAGGTTGTCAGCTAAACCTGCTCCTGCAAAAGTAGAAATGAAGCCAAAAAAGGTGGGGGGGTAGGGGGGGCAGCAAGAAAGGACAAATCTGCAGACAAAAAGTGCAAACAAAGGGAAAAAGAGGAGCAAAGGGAGAACAGGCAGAAGTGACTAATCAGGAACATGAAGAAGATCTACCTGCTGAAAACAGAGAAACTAAAATCGAGGAGAGTCCAGCCTCAAATGAAGCAGGAGAGAAAGAAGCCAAGTCTGATTAATAACATGTCTCATTAGTGGTTCCGTTCCCCTTCTTACACAATCCAGAGGAATATTTTTATCACCTTATTTGGAAATGTAAGCTTTTTAGTAGCTCTAGAAACATTTTTAAGAAGGAGGGACCTCCACCTCAACCCATCTTTTGGAAGTGTAAATGTTTTTTATTTTAAGAGGTAAAATCATTTTCTGGGTGTTTATTTCTGGTACAACCAGAAAATAGTGGAATATTGAACACGGGAGGCTTTGAGTGTCAGCTTTACATTCCATAGACGAGGGTAGTTTTATACCCTATACTACATAGCATACTAAATGGCAAGTTGAGGTCAGTTGAGCATTTAACATGTCTGTAATGTTTTAAATCACTTCTATTCTCATGTTTTGGTAGAACTGTTTCCTACCAAAACCACTCCTTGATTTGGCTATCCTTGTCAGATTATTGTGAAACATTTTTGGTGTGGTCTTCCAGTTTCCCTAGTAACTTTGTTAATATGCTGTGAAAGATTGAAAAGTTGATTACGTAGTATATATGATATTTAATTGTGAATTAGTGGGACTTTGATATAACATTATATCAACTTCAGAGGCCTGGTGCATGGTGGGGTGGGCTATTGGGGAAAGAGCTGGCTGTGGGAAAGGGCCACAGGTGGTTGATCACTGCCCCCTGGTTGAACTCCAGGTTGAACTCTGGGTTGAAAGGACAATTTGCATATTAGCCCTTTATTATATAGGATTTGATAATATTGGTACTTAATACTCTAGTAAGTAAAATTAGCTGGAAAGTCATTGGAATAACTGTTTAGAAAAGACTCACAACTACCCAACTTTTTAGGGTTTTGGTACCTAAGTTAAGAAATGTCTGTATACTTATGCTCAAAACAACCAATAAAATATCAATTATGAAAGGAAAAAACATTCTTTCTCTTATATTATCACACTCACACACACTGAGGTCATTTAATATCAATAGTAATAATTAAAATTATTCTGCTATATGTGCTGTAGTATCCATTATTGCTTTTGATTTGTTTGTTTTGATTCAAGATCCAGTTAAGGATTATGCATTGCTTTTAGTTGTCATGGATATTTAATAGGAAGGAAGGAAGGAAGGAAGGAAGGAAGGAAGGAAGGAAGGAAGGAAGGAGGGAAGGAAGGGAGGGAGGGGGGAAGGAGGGAAGGGAGGAAAGGGAGGGAGGGTGGAGGAGCTCCCTACCTTCTTTGTCTTTTGTGCCTCTGAAATATTTTATGCATAGAGGACAGCTGTCTTGCAGAATTTCTGTCAGTATTAGTTTCTTTGTTTCCTCAAGATTAGGTTGATTCAACTTTTTTTTCTTTTTTAGAGTGCAACATAGTGCTGCTTTTCTTTTTCTCCAAAACATGAGAAAATACAGGACATCAAACTGTAAGTCAAGCTCCCTGTCATTATTGTTAATAAGCTTGGTCATTGTGTTATGCCGTACTTTCCCTGACTCCAAGGTAAAGGAACACTTTCTCTCTGTGATGAACAGGGTGGGAAAGGTATGAGCATGCTTGAGAAAGAAAGAGAGAGCCCTGTGCAAGTCCGCTGTCTCAAGGAGAGAATTTTAATGATGGGGATTTTAGGGGAGGTTCCAGGAAGGATCTCAGTAGAATATTCATCAGCTTTCCAGAAGTGTCCTTTCAGGGTCATGGTCTCCACTGATTGGATGTCACCAGGCTAGGGGGTCATTAGTCATTTCCAAGCTGGTTCTGATGTCAGCCATGGTGTCACTTTGTCTTGTTTTGCTGTTTTTCTGTTCCTGGAGCTGGAACACAACTGAGGCCTGGGTGTTATCTCTAGGGCTTCATGCTTAATGAAATGGTTGTGCAAAAGCTTGTCTGGGAGTCAGATGAGGCTACTCTTCGGTTCCATGTTCTTCCTTTACAGGGTCTTAAACTGCATCTCTAGCAGTATGCCAGGGAGGAAAGGTTACCCTGGGGACTAGGTCCTTGTTTGTCTAGTTCTGCCCATTGCTGAGAACCCAAGGCTTTCTGTTCTTTGTACTAATTATCTTATGTTCCATGTTTTTCTTTTGCATTTTGGAAGTGCTTGTTTTTCACCAAATTTTGTTCTAAATAAATTTAACACATTGGCATATTGCACTTGATTGCTTATAATATAAATTTCAATTGTTAATTATTTTTATTTGTTTGCTTGTGACTTCAGCGTACCAATTTCTCTTTGGATTAAATATCCTTTGGTGTTTTAAGTTCCTGCATCTTCCTTATATATTATAATCCTTTTGTCCATAAGCAGTATGTTTTTTCAGGGTAGAGAAAATCCCAAACAATTTTTTTTGTGTGTGAGTATCCTTTCCAAGGGTGTGGGATCTTTGATTTTTCTCCTTCAAACATGTCCCATGTGGCTGTGTTGTACTATATGTCCTTGAATGGAGTAAAGGCTGGAAAAGGGGTTCTCTGTCATAAGTATCAGTGTTCTCCAAGGATCTACTCTCTTTTATCAGAACAGCTACACAATCCTGTAGTAAGATATACAAATTAAGAAACCCAGATACAGGAGATATAGGTAGAGACCCGGGTTTGAGTAACCCCATCCCCATGTTCTAATAGATACCTCTAATTGTGATTATTCACTCTCCTTCCCCATTTTGTATGTTCGGAAGAAAGTACTTTAAAACGGTTACTCCCATTTGAATTCTTTACAGATCCGTTGGTTACTTTTATCCCTATATACAGTAAATTGTTCATATTATAACACAAAAACTGACAGTCTGTAATCCTTTATATCCTTTGGTTTTTAATGTTATTGCAAGATATTAGCATTTACATTCTTGAGACATGGTAACATTCAATCTTCCAGTGATTTGGTAGAAAGTGATGGGATGTTTTTCCTTGTCTATTTATTTTTCCATTGTCTTAAAAACAGTTGGTTTTTAATTGGGAAAGGCTGCTTTAGAATCAGCTATACAGATTCTATTTCCATTCAGAGGTATGGCAATTATTTTGAATTTGCCTTTGAAATATGCACTGGAGCCTGCATACCAAGTCACAGGGCTGAACTGTTCCTGGAGAGGTCAGCTAAATCATCACTCAGCCTGAGCTATTCAAAGTTTCATTAAAATAGACTCTTCTCAGTCAGAGAAGCAGATTTTACTATTACCCTTAAAATAATTCTTTCCAGGATCTCACAACTATTACAGGGTGGACTGTCTCTCTGATTTATAATCTAATTAGAGCCCTTTTACTCTTGTGTCTGGGAAAAGGGGACCTGCTCCTCATCTATTGTTAAGGGCCATTTCATACACTCCAGTCCTTAGTAAACCCCAAATCATCCTTTTTTCCCGAGGTCGAAGGAGCACAGTTTCATTTGCTTTATCTCATAGGGGCTGTTGCCCAAACTTTTCATCAAATCTGATTGTTTTCATCTGAAATAACTCCATTTTATACTTCACAGCGATGGCCCAAATGATGGCCAGAATTTTCTAATACAGTGAGAATTCTTTGTGTATCTCCTAAGAGAGGTTCTCCCCAGTCTCTTATCACCGTTGTATGTTGCACAAAGGACGGATCAAACAGCTGAGATGGTTCTCAAAAACATAAGGTAGCTGCATGTTGCTGTTGACTCTTTGAATATATTGTTTTCATTTCCAGAACTTAAGTTTGGGACCACTGACTTATTTTCCACACATCTCTGATTTCAAATTAACAGGGGAATTTCATTTGTATTTTTCAGTTTTCAAAAGTCACACCAATTAACATGTATTGAATATTGTATTTTAGGATTTACTTAGACTATATTGAACTCGAGGCATAATAGTTCTACAAAAATGTTCTATATATTGTCCTTATAGCTGAAAATGTGTACCTCTTTATCATCTTTCCCTAATTTTCCCACACTCAGGTCCCTGGAAAATCACTTTTCTACTCTGTTTCTATGAGTTTGACTTTTTTTTTTAGATTCCATGGGTAAGTGATACCATGCAGCACTTGTCTTTATTTGTCTGGCATATTTCACTTAGTAATGATCTCAAGTTTCATTGATGCTCTCACTAATGGCTGGATTTCTTTTCTCTTGTCTGAATATATAGCTATAGCTATAGAGATAGAGATGTATAGATATATAGACATAGATAGATAGATATAGGTAGATTGATATTTTGAGGTGCCTTAGGGTGATAAATCTCTGTATAAGCCAATAGAATAACAGTCATTTAGATTATGTCCATTCCATGTTTTACATATCAATCCTATGAAGAATCACTTCTTTATTCATCCATCTATGCGCACTTAGGTTATTTCCATATCTTGGCTATCATGAATAATGTTGCAATGAACATGGGAGTGGGAGTGCAGAGATCTCTTCAATACCTTGTTTTCATTTCTTTGGATATATCCAGACGTGAAAGTAATGGATCATACTTTTTAATGTTTTAGGAAACTCCATACTGTTTTCCATAGTGGCTGGCTGCACCAATTTACATTCCCACAAATAATGCACAAAGGTTCCCTTTCTCCACTCCCTTTTTAGAAGGTATCGTCTGTTTTCTTGCTGAAAGCCATTCTAACTGATATGAGGTGATACCTCATTTCAGTTTTGAATTTCCCTGATGATTAATGATATTGTGAAACTTTACATATACCTGTTTTCCATTTGTATTTCTTCTTTATGAAAATGTCTTTCAGTTCTTCTGCCCATTTTTTATTTGGGTTGTTTTGTGTGTGTTTTTTTTCTGCTATTGAGTTATATGAGTTCTTTATATATTTTAAGTATTGACCCCTAATTAGTATATTATTTAAAAATATTTTTTCTCATTTTATATGTTGCTTTTTTATTTTGTTGATGATTAGCTTTGCTGTAGGGGATCTTTTTGGTGTGATTTAGTCCTACTTGTTAAATTTTTGCTTTTATTATCTTTGCTTTTGATATCAAATAAAAAATAAAACAATCATTGCCAAGACTGAACTTACCCCTCTTCTAGGAGTGGAACAAATAATTTTGAATTCTGCATTACTCTAATTTTCTCAAGTCTTCACTGCTGCTATAACTCTTACTACATATAGAACCAAGTGATACTAACTGCTAGATTCCTAAGACCACTAGTATGATGAAGACTTTGGACTAGTCTGCTGCTATCTTTCTTTACCAGAACCTTGTTCCTGATCACCTGCTTCTAGATTACAAAATATAAACATTGTTGCTTACACCTCTTTTGCAGTGAGGTTTCTGTAGCTACTTCCATCAAGGGATTCATTTTCCTCTTAAACCTGATATGGCCTCATGTTGGTTCTGGCCAACTAAACGAAGCAGAAGTGATGGTGTACCAGTTCAAAGCCTAGACTTCAAAAACTATTGCACACTTCTGCTTACTGTCTTGCAACCACTGTGTAAATAATGCCCAAACTAACCTACTGGAGGATGAGAGATCTCATGAACCACAGCCACATATACTCAGCTGTCCCAGCTGAGCCTCTAACAGCAACCCAGCCCTAACCTAATTCACAGCTTACTGCGATCCAAGAGGTCCCAGCAGAGACATTTATTTTAGCTCTCAATTCTTCACAAATACATCTCAATACCTTGCATCATTATTAAGCAACAGCACTCTAGCAATGTTCTGTATTTCTTGTATACCATTATGGTGCACATTTTGTTAGAGAGTCCTAAAATAAAGTAGATCTTTTACTACGTTTGTTTGTGAAAAACATCTTTTTTATGCAATTGAAAATAAGTAAAATAGAAAAAAGTTAAAACAGCTATTGAAAAGTAGACATTTTACATGAATATATCGTTGAGTTAAAATATTAAATATTAACTAGAATTGTGTGATATAAATTGACCTATGATATGAAAATTCTTCAGAACATATTATTTGATAGCAACTATGCAAATGAGGGACAGCAACTGAAGGCTCAGAAAAAAACATCAATAAAAGAGATGTTTATTTATATGTTACTACTTGCAAGATTGTAAAGTCAATGAATTAAATTAATTTAACTTACATGTTCACAGTACTAAAAAAAAAACTAACATTTTAAATTGTGTTCTTAAATTTATTTTAGCGATATCACTAACATCTTGGGTTTTAAATAGTTTATAACTGGCAATCTCTCCCATTTTTTTAAATTAAAATATCCACGAATCACATAAAATATGGAAACTCACAAGTAAAAAAATTAAGAGGAACTGTCAGATTCCAGTTGGAGCAGGAGTGAAAGAAAGGTAATCAGATTTCAATTCAGGGTACATCCAAGATTTATTCTATAAAGAAGAGTGCCCAAAAATATTAGCTTCTAAACCACAGTCTATATCATGGTTGGGAAATACAGAACATTTATAAATTAGGTGTCTAGCTCCATCTTAAAAGACAGATGTGTGAAAAGAGAAGATACTGTTTCCTCTAAGAATATTCTCTGAAGCCAAATGCTTTTCATGTAGGCAGAGATTATAATAATAACCAAACAGCCCAGTGTTACTCAGTGGTTGAGAGTCAACCCAGGAACCAAGAGGTCATGGTTCAATTCCCCTGCATGGGGCTGGAGTGGAGTGGGGGGTGCAGGAGGCAGCTGATCAATAATGTTACTCTCTCATTGATATTTCTATCTCTATCCCTCTTCCTTCCTCTCTATCTAAAATTTAATAAAACATATTTTAAAATAATTATTATAACCAGCTATCATAAACTATTTTTATGCCAAATGAGTTGCTAAGTGTTTTATTTTTTTTTATTTATTTTTTTTTATTTTATTTTTATTTTTTCTCTATTGCCTTCCCCAGCCCTCCCCACCCCTCAGTACATGCCCTCACCCATATTCCCCCCAAATCCCCCCTCCAGTGCTCTGTTTGTACAACAAATCCTCTTTGGTCTTTACTTAAAGTTAAGGAAAGAGGACTAGAATACTTATCTGCTTATGTTGAGCCATATTAAATTACTAGGTACCACCACTTTTCACCTTCATAAGTATCAACTTCATATAATTCAACCTAATAGCAAGTAGAATATACAGACCTGATTTTTAAGTTTTTATGAACCCAAACCCATTAAATCTCAAAATACAACTGAGAAAGAAATGGAAGAGAGCCTGAAACTGTTGTGGTTTAGTGAATTTTTAGAAGAGTTTGACTTATGTAAAACATCATGTATTAGAATATTGGAACAAAATAGTAATTACAGCATTGGATGCTGGAAATAGTAATTTTGCCTCAGAATACCAGAGAACCAGACATATTCAAATAAACTAGCTCTTAAAGATTAGCCTCTATGATGCTTTTAAACACTGCTATGAAACCTCCTTGAAAAAGTAAGCTGATTGTGTGGTTTGTGTACTTAAAATGAGAGGAGAGAAAAACAAGGAAAATTAACACACATTAAACTCAATATATCTTGCCACCCCCCTCTTCCTAATTATATTTTACTAGAGGCCTGGTGCACAAAATTCATGAATGGAGGAGTGTGTCCCTTAGCCCAGCCTGCACCCTCTCCAATCTGGGATCCCTCAAGGGATGTCCAACTGCCCATTTAGACCCAATCCCAGTAGGCATTAAATCTCAAAATACAACTAAGAAAGAGGTGGAAGAGGACATCCCTCACAATCCAGGACTGCTGGCTCCCAACTTCTCATCTGCCTGCCTTCCAGATTGCCCCTAACTACTTCTGTCTACCAGCCTAATCATCCCCTAACCACTCCCCTGCCAGCCTGATAGCCCCTAACTGCCCTCCTTTGTGGGCCTGATCACTCCTAAACTGCCCTCCCCTGCAGGCCCAGTCACCCCCAACTTTCCTCCTCTGCTGGCTTGGTCACCCCTAACTGACCTCCCCTGCAGGCTTGATCACCCCTAAATGCCCCCCCTTGCAGGCCTGGTCCCTCCCAACTGCCCTCTCCTGCTGCCTGATCACCCACAACTGCCCTCCCTTGTAAGACCTGGTCCCTCCCAATTGCCCAACCCTGCTGGCCATCTTGTGGTGACATGGGGTCAGCCATCTTTGACCACATGGGAGCAGCCATCTTGTGTGTTGGAATGATGATCAATTTGCATGTTATTCTTTTATTAGATAGGATTAGATAGGATAGGGGTCTGGTGCAGGGCTGGGGGCCAGCTAGTTTGCTCTGAAGGGTGGGGCTTCCCTTGGAGTATGGGGCAGTCTGGGTGAGGAACCTGTGGCGGTTGGCAGGCTGGCCACACCCCCAGGTGACCCAATCGGAGGCCCTGGGATCTGAGATTTATTTATCTTCTATAATTGAAACTCTGTAGCCTTCAAAGGAACCAAGCCTCCTGCTTACTCTGTGGCCGAAACCATCTTAGTTGGGTTAATTTGCATTACCACTCCTGATTGGCTGGTAGGCGTGGCTTATGGGTACAGCAGATGTATGGTCAATTTGCATATTGTTTTTTTATTAGTAGGCTAGTTAATGATTTACTTTCCATATCGGGGAGACATGAAATCTTGGGAGATTTCTATGGGAAGTAAAGGGAGCTTAGGGGAGGATTGAAAGAGGTGAAAGAAGATGATCCAATAAAATATTTCAGTAGTGTGTAAGACACTGCATTGAATCTGATTTTTTCCAAGTTTTCTACAAAGTCCATGACTTTTGTTATTTGCAGTTGCTTCACATGAAATTACACTGCATGAGGAAGAGCCCCCATACCAGCGAAGTCATGAGTCATGGGCTGGCTCTAGGCCAGCACAGTATAGGGCTTGGGGAGGTTTCACAACATCCTTGCCTATTCAGGTTTGTGATCTCAAAATTGTAGGATCTTTAAAGCCTCCCTGTTTTTATATAGCATGCAACGCCATAGTTCTTAATATGTAAAAACTGTGTTCTTAAAGTTAATAATTTAGTACATTCTATTTTACTGACAAAATAAACAAACGTATATAAACATAAAATATGATGCAATCTTTAAAAACATAAAAATATTTTAAATTTACTTACATTAACATCTTTTCCTTTTGGAGTACAGTGGTTCCCTTCTGATAACATCAAACATGTAGTGAGAACGATGGGGGCAGTCCACTAAATGCCTTCGATCAGTGGTTCTCAACCTGTGGGTCCCGACTGCTAACAGGGTCGCCTTACACCGTCGGTAAGCACAGATATTTGCATTACCATTCATAACAGTTAGCAAAATTAGAGTAATAAAGCAGCAACAAAAATAATTTTATGGTTGGGGGTCACCACAACATGAGGAACTGTATTAAGAGGTCGTGGCATTAGAAAGGTGGAGAATTACTGCCTTAGATAAATTAGTAGGTTTCATTTTTTCAACATTTATATATGAAAATTCTGTGTCCTTCAGAAGGTAAAGTAACTTTCTCAAGGTCACAGATTTAATAAAATCATCCATATTTGAACTCAGTTTAACCCTAGAGTACCCACATTTTACAATCACTTTCTCCCAGAATTGTACTCACTTGGCAGTTACATTGCTTGGTATTGTGTAACATGAAGTTTTGTGGTAATGCAACCTATTTCCAGTAGGACACATATATTCTTGGATCTCTTTATATACAAGTCTCCCAGCAATAGTTAGTATTTTAAATATATATTTTTATAACGATGTACCCAATATTACTTATGTGCTGGTTTTATAAAAATGCAGGTTATTAAGAAGACTAATCAATACAATCATTATTGCCTAGAAAGCAATAAAATTTTTAATACTTTTGATAATTACTATAAATTATTTTTTATTTATGATGATATAAGCACCATACACTGGAAATGTGGATGGTAACCATGTTTGCTAGTCAAAACTGCAATTGTAACAACAAAGATTACATAGGAGAAATTGTAGATAAAGAGACTTTATCGATGCTAAATTGATTTCTAGATAAGGAAGACACTCTTAGAGTAGAACTTTTTTTTATATACCAGATAATTTAACTTAAATTAAGCCAAGTATAAGGAAATAAAACACATTGAATTAATCATGAATCTTTTATATGAAGCTACTTTTCAGCTAAAGTTAAAGCTTTAAAGTAATCTTTCTTTGCAGTTCTTAATACGAGTAGATGCCTTATGTCTTATAAACGCTGTGAAGTCATTTCTTAACACTCTGACTTTATTGGTTGCTTTATTGCAGAACTGAAAAATGGTTTGTTAAAATTTCATTGATTCTGTATGATTTTCATATTTACATTTTATAAATTGCATGAGTAATAAATACACTTACTTACAATCCACTATAAGTATAATAATTTCCTCCCTCTCTGTTAGTATCATTTCAGTCTTTTTAGGTTAACTTAATTTTGTTCATCAGATCACTTTTAAGTAGTAGTTATAAAATATTTATTTAAAAATCTGGTTTATTGGCTGATTTCCTTTAAAAAAAAAAATTAGACTGCCCTTAAAGGGGAAAATATTCCTCTCTAGGAATGAGAAGTATGTTATTCTTTATCCCAAGATGACTTAGAGGATGAAATACAGTTAGTATTACTAGAATTACAAGAGCCTATTAGTACTTTTTATTGCATAAGACTAATTCTCCTTACGTTGGCCTATAAATTAAGTCTGTTTTATTGTTGTTGTTTTTATCTAATCAGAGAGATTATTATCATTTTAAAAAGAAACTACCCAGTTCTTTCTTACAGTCTGTTTGATCATCTGTAAATTGAAGTGCTGGGCTAAATGAAATACTAAAAATGCTGCTCTCTCTTACATTGTGCAGAAAGTGATGCCTCTGAGGCTTCTGCTGCGATTGACTGAGTCGGTATATTGCAGGGAGTAGATAAGCGGGCTCACCGTCAGTTCCCCTCAGTAGACTGATTCAGAAATTCTTCACTGGCCAACTTGATTTCTGGCATTTGCCTTTTAACAAAACAACAGGATATTTATTTTTCTCCACTAATATTCTCAATAATTTACCTTCCACTCTAAACCTACCTTCTACCCGTATAAATAGATAACTGCCCTCTGTCCTCAAATTGCTTGTGCTGTTCCCTTACAACTTTCCTTTGTTCTCCTATACAGAAAATATAGTCCAGTAAGGACACTTACCTATAGAAAAGGTGTCTGAGCAGGAGTAAATGATTCAGGTTATTGATCATTTCGCTCTACTACTTTAATCCTTATCTAGCTGTGATAAATGATCTCTGTCTTTTGATCCCTTGGGCTCATTTATACATGTTAATTTTCTATGGCATAGTCTGTTCCCTTCTAAACAGCATATAAAATAGATGCCGCAGATAATACTGTATAAGAAGCCAGTAAATTTCCCTTTTTTGCTTAAGCTATTTTGAATTTACTTTCTGCCATCACAACAGGGAAAAAAGCCCTAAAAAGTACAAAAGTAGGCTATGCATTCAACAGACCTTAAATTGTCAATAAAATACTCATAATAGAGAATAAAAGAGAGAAGATTTCTCTAACTTCAAGTTTAAGGATGTTAACTTATGAAGAGCAAAGCTGCTGGAAAAAATCCTTGCTTGTTGTATCTTTAGTCACTACCGACTTGTCTACTCACACTGGAGCTTTAGGGGAATTTGTGGAAAGGACATCAGGATATTGGTATGTTTGCTGCTTAGTGCCTTCTTTAATCATATCCTACTAGAAAAAGTCAAGCTTTTATTTAAGCTGCTCATGAAAAAGATGAAAAGAAAGGAAATACAGCTTTGTTGAGAAGTGCTGCCTGCTTAGAGTCAGCAATCCAAAAGTTTGAGAGTCACATAATTGTGTACCTTGTACAGATGGAAAAATCTCCAGATTAACTGTCCCAAATTATCTGTCCTCAAATAACATTAGCACATGAAAGGATGGTGAACTGAGACCACAATGGGAATAGAATTTTACAACCTAGCTAGAGGCTAGGTTTTGTCTAACAGCTTTTCTTCATGTACTAACCAAGGTAATATTTAGTTCCCTGGAATGCAGAATGGGATTATAAGCAGATCAGCTGGGTCTCATAACTGCAGTTTATCTGCTGTAACCTTTTGCAGTGAGGATTCAGGATCTGGAGAAGGGGCGGATGCACAAATGGATATTCTAGACCAGAAATATAAATTTAGAAATTGCTCTTCCCAATGGTCCCACGGTCTCAGTTTTGCCACATGACTGCATGGCCTTGGTGTTATGCTGCTACTTTCTGATGCCAGTTTTGCACCTTCAATTCTTAAATTAATCACAAAGACAGCTTTCCTCTTTGCCCTCCTGGGACTCACAGTTCTGTTGCACATACTCCTTGCAAAGGGCAGTTTCTAGTTCTTGGCCATGTGGGGTGCTGCTGACTTTTCATTCTAGGTTTGCACGTGGGGCATCCTGAATTCTGTGAGGATGGTCACCCTGTCTGTTCTACAGCAAGCCTGTGAGTAAATAAATATGATTCTCATTTACATCTACTCTCACACTGCTGCAAGGTCTAGGGCCTTCTTTTGGATGTTCTGGGTCTCACTGACTCACCAGAGTTTGTTAGGTAAGTTTAGAATTCAAAGGACCAGGCCATTCATATGCAAAAGCCTCTGTACACAGTTTGGATGGGGCAGAGTCTCAGGGCAGAGAAAACTGAAATGGCTTCATGGGGTGGGGTCTCAGGGTGGAGAAATCAGTAATGGCTTCCCATCAGCCTACCCTAAGAAGCCCCTGTGTCTTAGTGTCCTGCAGTAATCACTGCAAGCACCTCTGATAGAAAGCCACACTCAAGTTTAGCCTGCTACCAGCCAGTCCAGTTTCTCCCCATATGAGTTTGGGCCCCCAGAGTCTCACTCAGACCTGAAATTCAGAGCAGTTGGGAGCTTGTGTCTCCCTCTGACTTGAAAAGGCCTGCTGCGTACGCAGTTGCCAGCCCTCTCCAGGCACACGCCTCCGTACCTCTGCCTTCTGCATTTCCTATGAGTCTCAGTGTGCTTTTCTCTTTCTTTCTAAAATATCCACTCAGCCAGCCTTTCTGTGGTTCTGGATGATGTCCATTTGTCTGCTAGTTGTAGTTTTGAAATTATTGTGGTGAGGCAGCAGTTTAGATGTTTACCTATGCCACCATCTTGGTTTCTCTAGCAGCTCTATTTATATCACTAAAAGCTAGAAACAATCATCGAAATGTTTATAATGAGGTAAGTGACACATTTTTATAATGGAACAAGTAGAAAGTGCTGAGGCACACAGTAACAAATGAAACTGAAAAGAAAAAATATGCTGAATGAAATAAGTCAGACACAGAACTCATGCATGATGTGTGAGGCCAAATACATAAAGTTAAAGATAGGGCAAAACTAATCCATGGCCATAAAAATCAGAACAGTAATTGCCTCTGCTACAGGTGGTTTGGTTTTAATGGGGCATGAAGGAACTTTCTGAGGTGATGGAAATGTTCTATATCTTAATTGTGGTGTTACGATGTATTAATTTTTCAAAGCTCATAGAACTGGATTTTGCTATAGGTAAATTATACTTCTACAAAAAATATAATGAAAAAAATGTCAGAGAAAATCTTTAGACTTCATATTTATTATACATGAATTTCTTAGTCCATGTTTCCTAATACCATCCATTTGGAACTTTATTTTATTTATCTGTGTAAGTTGGTATTTGTATTTAAACATATTGTATATTAGGGTCAGCACTATAAATTGTTTCATGCAAAATAGAGCTTAAGTTTAGCATTGCAGTATATCAACATATCAATTATGCTATGTCATTTATTTCTTCATTAATAAATATTTTCAGGAATGTACAATGTTATTCATAATATAACAATACTTACTCTGCATAATATTTACCCTAAAGCTACATTTTCGCTGCATGATTTATTTGGTCATTAATAAATACTTTCCAGCACTGTAATATAATTGGAGGTACAGTAGGAAAATGACCAGAATCTGTGATATCATAGGAGTTACCATCTATGAGACTATCCTAGGAAATTGCAATTCACATAAAATGAACCATCACAGTCACCCAAGACCTCAGAACTGTCCACTGAATGTTGCAGTGTGGAGATTGTGGGAATTCCTGCAAGAACATTGTCAGTGGAATATTAGAAACCAAAGTCAGTTTAGGGGTGATTGGTATATGAAATACAGACAGCAAGTACTGACTTGTTTTATGGCCCTGAAGGTGAGGATAGTAATAAGAAAGCATTTGGAAAGAGATCTGGAGTCAAGTCTAATAAGTTTGTTTTTAAATTAAGATGAGAGTTAAGCATAATCCTATTAAGAGAAATGAACTGTTGGTCAATGAGAAATTAAAAAATTGGGATTATAGAAATTTTTAAAAAGAGCAATTATGTAAGAAGATAGAAAGTCAGAGGATCATAACCACATCTCAAAGCACTGTCCTTATATAATGGATGGATGCCTGAACAGTTATCACTGGAAGGAAGGAAGAAAGTATGTTGCATTTGATTTTATGGGGAAAAGTAAAGATGTGCCCTCTGCTGTTTCAAATTTCTGAAAGAAATTGAGACATGATCTAATGGTACAGTCCTAGGGAAAAGACTGAGTTTGTTAAAATAGAGGTAAGGATATTGATAAGATGAGAAACATCTATCTTGGATAATTAAAGAGGGAATGAGTGAACAAAAGAAATGCAGAATAGCCATTAGGACGTGGTGAGGTGATATAATTTTAATAACATTAATTTTTGTATTGGTGTGAGTTTTCATTAGCATGACTCAATATCCATCATCCTATATAATAAAAGCCTAATATGCTAAGTGTCCAGTCGTCTGGTCATCCATTCAACCATCAAAGCATAATATGCAAATGATACACTTGCTTGCTATGATGTGCCCTGACTGCCAGGGGAAAGATGCTTCAACAGGTAGGTTGCCTTGTTACTGCGGTTCGGCCAATCAGGACTGAGTGAGACAGGCCAGACACTGACTTATTTTATGTCCTCCTGTGCTCCTTCCCTGGCTGGTCAAACTCCTGTGCCCTATCCCAGCAGCAATTGTGCACCTGTGGGGTCCCTCAGCCTGGCCTTGTGTCCTCTCTGGACCCCTTGGTGGATGTCAGAGGGCCAGTTTTAGATCGATCCTGCTCAATGCAGGAGTTGCCTCCTGGTGGTCAGCGTACTCCCACAGGGGGAGCGCTGCTCAGCCAAAAGGCAGGTTCATGCTAAGAATGTCTGACTGCTGGCTTAGGCCCTCTCATGGAGAGTGGGCCTAAGCAGTTGGACATCCCCTGATGGCTCCTGGACTATGAAAGGCTGGGCTGAAGGACCCTTCCTCCTCCTCCCCACCCAAGTGCATTAATTTTGTGCACTGAGCCTCTAGTATAGTGATAAAAAGAGTCAGATTGGCCCATGGCTTGGATTTCACCAAGCAAGAATAAGATCAGAATAGGATAAGTCATTTTAGTACAATGGTAAGAGAATGATTAAAACATACTGAGGAGACAGAGGCATGAGGTTGCCAAAAGGTAGAAAAAAATACAAATTTACTGAAAAGATAAATACAAACCATGAAAAACAATGAAGATATTTGACTCTTTTATGGTGAGTGAATCCAAAAATGTGAGTTTTCTTCCAGGAGTCTTTGTATGTCAGAAAATTAACACAATGTAATTTGAAAATGAGCATATGATCACTGGAAATGCACCTTCTCTTTCCACAGCAGATGATGGCTTCCCAAAGAACAAGTATTACTAGTAACTTACAAGTAATGGTAATGTTGGGTCTTCTTAGCATTAGCAAGCATTTATGTCATTGTGACCCATAGTAGCGGCTATCACATGATTATAAGTCTTACATTTCGTGAATCATTTCCCTACCATATGGGATATCTAATTTTAGAAGAATTCGAAGACTTTTTAAAATCCCCATAGATTTGGCAGAATAGATTTAAGTGAAACTTTCAGAATAAAAAATCTCAATTTTCAAAAGGAAACATTGTGAAAGACATCTGTTTATCACAGGCATTAAATATAAGCAGCCTCTCTGGGGAAAAAAAAAGTTATACCAAGAAATATTAATTGAGAGAGATGAGCAGGTTGCTCAAAACAATGAAAGGTGAAAGTTCCAGAGCTCAGTGAAAAAAGAGAAAAACTGTTTTTCTTTTTAACAGTTAAGCACCTCTCTCCAATGTTCTCCTTACCTTGACCAGCATGATAAGCAGAAAGAGAGAGCTCATCATTTCTTTTCTGTTCTAATTTAATTTAATTCTTTTCTACTTCTGTAATCTGGGTTGCATAATACACACCATGAGGTACATTTGGTTCTGTTCATCAATCAGGGCAACTGTGAGCACCTGCCCTGTCATTCTGAATAATTCAAACTCTGAAAGTGATTTTTCTTCTATTATTATTCTGACTAAAAGAGACAGAAGTGTGTGTTTTTATTCCATGGGTAGACAATAGCTTATTTGCCAAGTGATGTGAGGACCAAAGCAGGGAGCATTTTTGTTGAGTGCCTGTATGCACAGCATAGATGCTTTAGAAACAAGTATTTTAACCTGAAACGTGTACAATGAGAAATTAAGATAAAATATTGAATAGGAATAGTTAATAAACCATATACTTATATCAAAATCAATCTTATTTGTCTATATAACATGCTTGTTATCTCTAAATCACATAGACATAGGTTAAGAATTTTAAAGTATTTACAAGGCAAAAATGGAGAAAACTTTCAATCAAGAAGCTCATAGACTACATGTACAATGTTTTTATAAGATTTGCTTTGCATATCAACTAGCCTGCTGTACTCTCGCTTGCCACAAAGGATCATAGCAGCTTACAGAAAGAATATATACAACACGATGGTTAAAATACAAGCACAAATAGGAAATCCAAATCAGCTAAAATATAAATAAGACAGAAGCACCTGTAAGCTATAAATTTTCTGTGAGTTTCCTAACAACAAAATGACATGATCAGTAGATACAGATTTTCAGTGAGGAGAAAATAAATATCCATAAGGTTTTAAAAAGCTATTTTCAAGGGCCTGCAATGAACATTTTTCCTCTTTTACAGCATTCTTCATACTGTGTTACATTATTTCTGTGTTGGTCTCTTATCAAAATAAGAGTTTTGAAGGCATGCAGTTTGCCTTGTATATGATTGTTCCTTCAGTATTTAATACTAGGATTCAATAGATATTTCTAAGTGAATGAATTCTAGAAAAAAAAATTTGATAAGTTAAGAAAGTGCTATTAATCTGGAACTTAAATATATGCTAATAATTCCCTCAAGTTATTTGAAAATAATTTTGGCTCTGATCATTTGTCTGGGAAGTGGATCTGTAGTTTTGATTAGACTCAAAGGAATTCATGACCTTGTCATTTATAGTAAGATACACTGGGATAAACAGACAAATATTCTGAGAGTGTTATAGTTTTAGGCTTTTAAATGGTCATAATATTGATCAGATTTTAGAGCTCTTTAAATAGGAAAAATGTTTCAGTTGGCTTCACAAATTAAATACGTTTAATATATAATTATTATTTGCATTTATTTTAAGAGAAAGTAATTATTTCTAGTGTTTCATAAGCTCTGTTAACGATGTAGTTATATGACACTCAAACTACTTAGAGTTGATATTTGTCTATTGGTTGCAGAAGGAATGACTGCTGCTAAGCTAAAAGATCCAAATGACAATAACGTTGGGCCAGTTATTCATTAATGAGAAATGCAGAAGGTAATTTTTCTAGAAATCATTATATTATGCTAAAATTATAGCAAATGATGGCAAAAAGCTGTGAAAATAAGATAACTTAGACAACTATATTACTTGAAACATAAATTTCTAGATTTTAAACTAGATATTTAAACTGACAAATCTTTCATTTTCTAATGCCAGTTTCCATTTAAAAAACTATTCTCTGACCTTATAGCATATAACACATGAATTTAGGTTAAAACCCATTATATGAATTTGAATTACAGCAAGTGTTGTGCTTATACAATAGCTTGAGTGAGACATGATAAGTAATTCTTCGTAGTTATATATCATTATTTTCTAGAAAAAATATTCATTAAAAATAAAAATAAATACTATTCAGATTAAGTGGGGCCTTGAATGTTAAGATAAAGTAGATGTTATTTTCTTATCACTGTAAATCTATCAAAACATTTTGAGGAAGCAATATATACATTTTTGAAAATGGACTTTGGAAAGGCTGTTATATAGTGAATTTACTTAAAGGAAATTTGAATATGACAGCAAAAAAAAGACAGATTTTGTAAAAAGCTGTTGCAATAATAAGAGAGAGAAAATTAAGTGTTGAGTTAGATTTATATCAGTGGAAATAAAAAGACATTGAGGCAAGGAAATTAGTCATTTTCATTAATATTTCCCTCTACAGCAGATTTTACTTTATTAATCTGCTAGAAGATACTTTCAATATGGCTTCTCAATGATCCCCATCCATTTAAGATTTTAATCAGGCAGTTACTGTCTGTTAATAAAATGACATTTAATGTGATAATGATGGACCTTTCAAAGAGCTCTCATCAATGATTGAGATGATGCTCAGTAATGAGTTGATCTGTATTTAACACAATGTGCTCTGTTTAATGAACTTAAATTTAATTTTTGCCAGAACTAAGAGCTTTAAATCAAAGCCATGGCATTGTGTCCTCACTAGAAAAGTTTTAAATACTGTTCCATAAATGTAATCTGCAGAATTATTCTTTGGTGGTCACTTGGAGAATATTTCTGAATTTTTCTAAAGTTGATAATTTCATTGTTTAGCTACTGTCTCAAAAATCCATTCTTTACTCAGTAATTCACAAGACTTTAAAACATATTGTATCCAAATCTATAGGATAATGAAGAATTACTTAACAAACCTGATATAAAAAGTTGGGAATAAAAATGTTTTAACCATTATTTAATTACTAGAGACCCAGTGCATGAAATTTGTGCAAGTAGGATTGGGCCTAAACGGGCAGTCAGACTTTCATCTCACAATCCAGGACTGCTAGCTCCCAACTGCTCAAATGCCTGTCTTCCTGATTGCCCCTAACTGCTTCTGCCTGCCGGCCTGATCACTCCTTAACCACTCACCTGACAGCCTGAATGATGCCTAACTGATCTCCTTCCAGCCTGTTTGCCCCTAACTCCACTCCCCTGTGGTCCTAGTCACCCTTAACAGTCTTCCCCTACAGGACTGGTCACCCATAATTGCCTTTCCTGCAGGCCTGGGTCCCTCCCAACTGCTCTCCCCTGTTGGCCTGATTGCCCATAACTGCCCTCCCTTGTAGGCCTGGTCTCTGCCAACTGCACTCCCCTGCTGGCCATCTTTTGGTGGCCATCTTGTGTCCACATGGGGCAGTCATCTTGTGTGTTGGAGTGATGGTCAATCTGCATATTACTCTTTTATTTAATAGGATAGAGGCCTGGTCCACTGGTGGGGGCCAGCTGGTTTTCCCTGAAGGGTTTCTTGGATCAGGGTGGGTGTTCCCTTGTGGGGTATGAGCTGGCCTGAGCAAGGCGTCTGTGGTGGTTTGCAGGATAGCCATGCCTCCCCAGCCACCCAAGTGGAGGCCCTGGTATCTGAGATTTATTTATCTTCTACAATTAAAACTTTATAGCTTAGAGCAGAGCCAAGCCTTCTGCTCATATAGCCATTGAAACTTTGTTGCCTTAAGCGCTGGCCACAGTGTGCAGAAAGATTGGCTTCCTCCATCGCCAGGGGCAACCCAAGCCTCCCTCCTGCTCTCTCTGTGGCCATAGTCATCTTGGTTGGGTTAATTTGCATACTCATTCTGATTGGCTGGTGGGCATGGCTTGTGGGTATAGTGGAGGTATGGTCAATTTGCATATTACTCTTTTCTTAGATAGGATAACTGTTTTTATGAAAAAATCAGTGTAAAAGGAAATTGCATACTCTGAGAGATATTTAGATTCCACTTTTTCACAGCTCACTTTATCTATCTACCTATCTCTGTCTCTGTCTCTTTCTCTTTCTCTAAATATACACACACATATATATATGTATATATATATATGTATATATACATATATATATATATGTTTGCTTACTAGTTTATATTTTAAGAAGATACTGCTTTTTACTCATTTAACCATTTCTGAAACATGCCTCTCAGACAACTAATAGAAAGTAGGAGAGAGAATTCTTTAAAATTTTCTATTATTTCTATGTATTTCCATTATATCATAAGATATATTAAAAACTGCAGTAACATTAATAAAGTTCTTCATAAGGAAAGGGATCAATATATCTACCATCCAAGTTGTTTTCATTTGGCCATTTTCTCTTTTTGTCCAAATGAAACTGAGTTTTAGTTATAAAATAAGTGTGGATACAATTTTAATGTAATATTATTTTTGATATTCATCTCTTAGTATTTTCTCTGTTGCAATACCACATTAGTATATGTACATTTTATTATCTGTACAGATTACATTTTAAGTATTTCTTTATTATAATTAACTAAAGGCCCATGGGGTCCCCCAGCCTGGCCTGCACTCTCTCACAATCTGGGATCCCTCAGGGGATATCAGACCACCAATTTCAGCCTGATCCTGGGACCTGGCAAAAACCAGCAGTCCAATATCCCCCAAGGGATGTAGTAGTGCATGAAGTGGCAGGCAGCTGGGGAGGAACTGGAGCTTGAGTTCTCATCCTAGCCCCATTGCACCTGCCGCTGTCACCACTGAGTAGTGCTGCCACAGAGGCAGGAGAGGCTCCCACCGCTGCAGCTGCACTTGCCAGCCTTGAACCCAGGGTGTGGCACCCTAGTTCAACTGAGTGGTGCTCCCACTGTAGGAGCCCACTCACCACCAGTGGTCATTGTGTGTAATAGCAAGCAGTCAAGCTATCGTTTGTACCATCTTAGCATGTATAATAGTGAAGAATGGCAATCAGCTATCCTGTAATAAGCATCTTTATGCACATAGATTCTTTTTTTTATTTTTAAATATTATTTTAGAATTGTTTAATTATTAAAGAAGTGGCATGATACTTAACATACCGATATAATCAGTTTGGTAGGGAATTTGTGTCCAAATCTTTTTCCTATCCAAATGCTTTAGATGTAAATGTTATTAATTGTTTTCTAAATTATTTTAGAAATATTTGCTAATTCAAAGAAAAGAATGTCCACTCAGAACTTGTAACATTTTTTTAAGAAATATTTTTATTGACCTCAGAGAGGAAAGGAGATGGAGAGAGAGAGAAAACAAACAGCACATCAGTGATGAGAGAGAATAATTGATCAGCTGCCTACTTCATGCCTCACACTGGGGATTGAGCCCACAACATGGGCAGGTGCCCTGACCCGGAATGGAACTGTGACCTTCTAGTTCATAGGTCAATGCTCACTGAGCCACAATGCTGGGGCAACCTTGTAACAGTTTTTAAGAGAACTGCTCTCAATGTGTGAGGTCCTGCTAACCAGTCTCTTGGGTTCAGTATTCTAGACCTATGGATTCCATTTCTACTGACCCAAGGACTTAAACACGATCTATTTGTCCAAGACAATGAAGCTTTTAATAAGGAACCTAAAATAAAAATGTGTTCTCATTTCTTTTGGCACTTAAGGGAATATACTGTGAAACAGCTGAAAGATTTAACTATAAAAAATGGCTTCTGTGAAAAAGCAGCCACTGCTTTTCATGAAGATAATGTGATGTTTTAAAAGCAGCCCAATACATAGGCTACAGAAGGAAGAGTTCCAATGGAAAAATTATGATCATCCTGCAAATTAAATATTTCCTAAATGTAATTCAGCTCTCTCCCTGCTAAGAAAAGTAGGAATTGCTTTAAAGCAAAGATCTAGGACGTAAATTACAGTAATATTAAAGAGGATCTTTGTGACCCACTGAACCAAAGATTATATGGGGTTAGAGGAATTATAACTCTATCAACAGGATCCACAATGATGTGCAAGCTACTGAAATATTCTGCTTTACTTGATCAATATAGATAGCGTCTCATGATCACTCATACCTGAAAAAAGATGTTTGGCTTCAGTGAATAATTGTGTCTTCCTACTATTGTAAATCCACTGAAACATGGTCAACATTTTTCTTTACCTTATGTTTAAGATATCCATCCATATCCTAGGTGTCTGTGTAGATTTTTCAAGATGAACTTCTATTTTCAAAGCTATTAAACCTGAACTTTTAACAGCCATTAAGATTACAGCTAGTGTTACCTCCCACACTGCTGGCTGGGATTCAACAGCTCACATAAGCCTGGGTAGCTTGGACCATGAGTATGAATATGATTTGCTATTTAATTAAAGAACTACAACTTTATTGTAAAGCTCATCCAAGGTAGCTAATCAAACCCTGATACATGTCAGTAATGAGCTTACAACTCAGTGCTTTCTGAAATAATGGTAGATTGATACTAGTGCACTTTTGGCATCATGTAGGACTTTGTTAGCTTTAAAATAAGTAATAGATCAATCATTTCCACATTTCCCAGTTGGGATCAAGCCTCCTACTACAAACTTAAAAGGTAAACTATCATCAAGATAGACATTTTGATTTACTTGTGAAAAACTAACCTGGATCTTCCATTCTACTAAGGGAGGAATAACTAAATAAATCACTAATTTCTTCTCCCCACAACACTCTAATTGTATACCTGTAACCCATGGTGTTATAATTAAGAATTAGGGAAAAGGTGTATCAAGGTTTGAATTTTCACTGAATCTTGAAGAAGGAGTACTTGAGTTATTTTGACATGTTCTTGTTTCTGCATCAACAACTCTACTGACTCCAACTCAAACTATGGATCTTCTAGTTCAGCTCCTCGTAAAGAAAAGGGAATGGAGTCAGATCCAGTAGCAATGAGAACAAGAAAGAATCGCTCTCCTATAGTTTGGAAATCAAACTTTCATTTCTTAATTTTTTTTCTCTTCTGTCTTTTCCTTTTTAAATTATCTATATATATAAAAGCCAACCAATCAACCAGTCAACCGGTCACTATAATGTCACTGACCATCAGTGTGTAGATGCTCAATGCAGGAGTAGCCTGGGAGTCAGTGCGCTCCCACAGTGGGAGTGCCGCTCAGCTAACCAAGGGCATCAGACACAGGCTCACAGCTGAGGAGCTTAGCTACTGCAGCACAACCCTCTCCTGCTGACACTCTCCTTGCATGCCCTTCCCCCATCCAGGCCAGGACCTGGATCAGGAAGGCATTGGAACTGACTGGATGTGAGCCCACAGCTACTTCTCGGTCATGGGCATGCAAAATGTGAGGAGATGGCAGCAGAGAGCAGCAGTGAGTGTACTGGGCAGCATTGGCACCACAGTGGGGCCTGGATTAGCAGGAGCGGCAAGCAGGAGCAACAGGTGGCGATGGGCTGCCAGTTTTGGTCCGAAGCCCTGCAGGCCACGCTGAGGAATCCCACTAGTGCATAAATCTGTGCACTGAGCCTCTAGTTTTTTCATAAAGCCTTAATGCCAAGCCTCTGCATCCTTAATACCCGGGTTCAAACTCTGGTTTCATTGCTGTTTGTTTGACTTTGGTCAATTGCAGACCCCCTTTACACTCTAGTTTCCTTATCTGGAAAAGAGACATAATAAGCCTGCTCCCTTCATAGGCTTACTGTGAGAAATAAGTAAATTAATAAATGCAAATGACTTAAACAATATCTGGCAAGTAATGCACCCAATAAATGTTGCTATTATTATTACTTAGCATTTTTTTTCATTAAAGCTTCCTTTGTAGCTTTCCCTTTATATATCAACTGGGCAGCATATTAAGAACTAACTTTTAGAAGAACTTGTAAAATGGGAGAATTTTGAGTCCCTGGAGTTCTGGTTATAGAGATAGTGTGGAAGAAATATTTAAAGAAAAGGTCTAACCTTTTAATACAAATCCATCAAAGGGCTGAGTTGAAAAAAAGTGGTAGAAATAGCATTTTTGTAGCTGAGGTAGAAGTAACTGAATAAATTACGAGTTTCTTTTCTTCAGAATACCTTCCCCCACCTTTATAGATATCACATTAAACCTACTATTAGAATTTATGCACTTAAAGAGAGGCATCAACCTCTTCATTTACAGATTGCTTTTGGACAGAGCATTTAATTGCTTTTGACAGAACATGCTTCAGAGGTTTTTAACTGGTGCTCTTTATCCTCTGATGTATCTCAGCCCTCTCAAATGTAAACCACCAAATTTTTATCAATGTGATAAATATTGGAGAGGTTAAGAAGATAGATTACATACATACATGTGTGTGTGTGTGTGTGTGTGTGTGTGTGATGGAAATACCAGGCAATGAGCAGAGCAGTATCAAATTCGCTATTAGTAAGAGGTGTGGGTAGGCTGAAACCCAACAGAAAAGCTGTTGAAAAAAAGAGCATGTTTTTCTTAGATCAGGCAAGAACATTGTGAATATATAAGGGCAATTAACAATTCTACTCGATGCAATATGGTGCTAAAAGGCCACAGAGTAAGTAGTAAGTAAATGCAGATGCTCTTAAGACAACGTGAAACATCATTTTCCTGTGGTTATTATCGCCTGGCAATTGTGATAACTTGTTTAGTGTTGCTTGGAGTCTTTTTTAAAAATTCCTTCAAGTATAGAGGCTGATCTTCTGGTGTTCAGAGTGCTGCCAATAAAAAGAGTCAAAAATCCCTGCTACAGCAGGAATCACAGCACACACGAACACAGGCACACTACAGTTTGAGTCAGAAGATTTGTGTTTCAACTGTAAATAAGCAGTTTTCTATCCCCAGGCATGGCACAGGCGCTCTCTGAGTCATAATGATCAGCAAGGTAAGTACAATAACACCACCCAGATATGAGATCTCTGTGAAATGAAATAAATGAGACACTGGGTGTAAAAGAGCTTTGTAAATAACAAACAAATTTAAAAGGAAATGATTTCCAAAGGTCTTAAAATAGAGCTCTGGGATAGTGAGGCGTAAAATAGATAGAGATAAAATAAAGAGAGATTTACAGACGATAGGCCTTGAATAGTAGAGAGCAGTCATTGGGAGCCTCCTCAATTGTCATGCTCAAAGCAAACAGGAAGCAGTCTTAGAAACCCCATAGATGGACTTATATGTCTCAGTTTTTGTCAAAAGCTGACAGCCAACTGCTCCATCCCGTAAGAGGTGGCAAAGATTGTGGCAGCTTCAGCAGAAATGTTCAAAGCCTCAGATGTTAGGGCTCCGTGTCCCCCTCTAGAGTGGCACAAGCAATTGCATTAAAAATCATGCTTGGCCAACCTCTTAATTAAAAAAAATTCCTAAAACGGAATGAATTGGAATCATCTGAATGGGTTACAGACAGATTATTCCAGCTCGTGTTTATTGATGCTTGCTCTCTTCCTAAGGGTATCCACAAGGGTATATGCCAGGAACTTGAGAGAAAAGTTATGTTATGTCACTTCAGCTTCCCTAATGGAAATGCTAACACTGTATAGATAAAGTAATCTCTGGAACTCATGGCAGAGGGAGAAGTAACTGAATAAATTGCTATCACTGACAAGAAGGTTTTTATTTTTGTTTCCAACCCATTTCACTTTGTTATTCTTGACCACCCCCGCTGGAGATGGCAAGATGGAGATATTTAAAATTGTGACATTTTTTATGCATGTTATCTTATATAGTTAAGTATTCTTCACAACATAGACTCTATAGCAAAAAAAAAAAAACTATTTTAGAAGTATTTCTGTAGAGATTTTAGGTGGGAATAAAAGAACATGAGGCAATAAATCAAATTCACAAGATGAAATAAAGAGCACCGGTAAAGGCAGCTCCATGGACAGAACATTAAAATGCTATAACTTTAAGAGAAACCTGCATAAACAAATGATTACAAAATGGTGTTCATGAGTTTATAAGACATAAAGGTGTAATTAGTGTGACAGAAATAGCACAAGTAGGGAAAATAAATTAATGTTGGAGCAAAATTATTGCACTGAACTAAGTTGTTTAAAGTTCAGATGTAATTTCAATCCCCAGGGTAACCACTTTGAAAATAGCTAAAAAACAAACAAACAAACAAACAAAGGGATTGAAATGGTGCACATAAGTATTCTTTTAACAAAAAAAGAAATTAACTTAGAATAGAAACATAAAAGATAAAATATATAGGAAAATGGCTAAATAGCAGCTAAATCCTACCTTATAAGTAATTATATTCTTCTAGAGACCAGGTGCACGAATTCGTGCATGGGTGCGGTCAGGCCTGCCAGCAGCAATCGGGCATATCTCGTTTCTAAACTCGCTTAGCCCAGAGTCCACCTTGGCTCAGAACTACCACACCCACTATCAGTCAGTGCTCCATCCTCTCTGTGGCCATGCCACACTGGAAACTTGTTCTTGGGACAGTCTCCCATTCTAAAGCAGAGATTAGTGGTCTCATATATTGTATCTTGCTTTAAGTTAAATTTCGCTGCAATGGCTAAGACCATGACCTTAGTATTTCCTGTAGATATATTAAGATTCCTTGTTCAAAGCTGTAAGTAGCATGTGCCTGTTTTCTAATAAAACCTTTTTCCTTTATCCCATGTATTTGGCCTCTGCTTGTCAGGGAGAGGAAGAGGAGGAAATTATACCATTTACCGTCCATACCCCTTTGCTAGATCTATGGAGTATAAAAGCCAGCTAGTCAGCTAGCCACGGTTACTCCACAGATGGTCACACAATTGTCCCTGTCCTTTCTGGGGTTAGAAAAAAAAGGAAGTATGTGATTCTTTTAACGTAATTGAGCAAGAGACACTACTCTATTGAGCAGACATTCCACGGATCTGGAAGGACTCTGTTTCCTACTATTGTAGACTATATGAGGGACCTCCAGAACATTCCTTTAAGGCTACACTAACTGGAGGGAAACGGTATAGGTTTCTGCCTTCTCCAGCAGGATAGTAAAGTGCTGGAGTTAGGGGGTAAGGGTGGGAGGTTGGGGGAGGCTGCTGGCAGCTCTTCTTCACAAATGGATTATATTTTCTCCCTGGTTGTGAATCACAGTCCATCCACTCCCAAGGGCCATTTTCATATGTTGTGAAATATGAAGTTCCTTGTATCTTAATCATACTGCAGGCTAAGTAGGGGGTTCCAACTATATTAAGCCTCTGTAAACCCAATCCTGTATCTCCTTTTCTTCCTGTGCCAGTACCCACATCTGCATGAAGTCAGAGATTGGGAGGAAGCAGGGGAAAGTCTGCTTTATCAGGCCCTTTCTCAGTAGGGAAATTCTCTGAATAGTTTAAGGTACTTTTCTGATATTTTCTTTAAAGTGATTAAAATAATAAATAGTTAAGCAATTGGACCTCTGATAAGGTACAATGTAGAAATCTAGAAATTAGTAGTCCCCTTTTATTCCCTAACCCCAAGGTTATGGGGTGCCCTGAACATATACCTCCAAATAAAGCACAGATGAAGACAGCACATGGTTATTCGAAGAAATAAATCATTAAGGAATGGTAAAAATCCATATTCATGATAAAAAGAGATCATCTTCTTCAGAAATTGACTAGCATAAGGATTATAAGATAGACCTGAGTATATGCAGATTTTCTAGAGCTTTTCAATATAATTAATTTGGTTCTGAGCTCATTTAAATTGCAAGTCTTCATTTCCCTGCTGGCTACCACCTGGGGGTATTCTGTGCTTTATCACATAGCTCCCTCCATTTTCAAACCAGCAATGGCATTTTGAGTTCTTTTCATGCTTTTAATATAACTTCCTGTTTGGTTACCAGTTGAAGCATTTTCTCAGGTTTTAAAAGGTTATTGTGATTAGATTGAGCCCACCCCAGATCATATCCCTTCTCACTATCACAAAGGCAACTGATGAGTAACCTAAATGGTATCTACAAGAATCATTTTCTTCCTTATAATTTAACTAGAGGCCTGGTACACAAAATTTGTGCACTTGTGGGGGGAGTGTGCCCCAGCCTGGTCTGTGCTTTCCCACAATGCAGGAGCCCTGTGATCAATCGCCCCAAAGAGATAGGCTCTGCCCACCCATTTGAGGCTCCTCAATGGTCTGCTCCAAAGAGATAGGCTGGAGCCGCAATCATCCAGCATTGCCATGTGGAGCCACCAGGACCCGCTTCCACACCACACATGCAGCATCAAGTCCCCGCCCATCTGCTCGCACCTCAACGGTGCATGCAGCCCCACCCACCTGCGCACACCCACTGTGCATGCAGCTTCTTAGTGATGGATTTTGATAGCGTGAGGGCTCATGATATGAGGGCGTGATGACCATATAGGCTTTTATTAGTATAGATGTAATCATAAGTATGGTATTTTATTCACAGGCTAAGGGATTACAGCAGGAAATCTTTCCATCATTTTTCAGAAAAATTTCTATACATATTCACATCCATTTACCACATTAATAGAGTCTATGTCTTGGTATTAGTAAATGACAACAACTGATTCATACCATGTCTTCACCACAGAACCTTGATGAATTAGATAGCAGTAAATACAATGATGAATGCTAAGATGCAAAAAGAACATCAGTGAATTTGATTTCCATAAATACATGCATAATCCTGGACTCATTTATTTGTGCATTTGGTTTGCTTTATTACTGAGTTCAAATATTACTTATCTGATTATATCTATATTGTGATACACTAACCAAATAAAAGCTTTTTATTGAGAGAAATGAATTGTTCCCCCATGACAAGTAATAAGAGAATGCAGATTACTTTTGTTTAAAAAAAAATTTCAACTGAGTAAATTTGAGGCTCTAATTAGCTTTATTAAGTCATCTGTGAATCAGGCAGCATCCCATCTTAGCAATTAGAAGGATGCTTCCAGTGGTTGTACAAAATGGAAGGTTTTCATAGGAAGATGGTAGGTGCAAGGGAGCTATTGACAAAAGAAAATACAAGTTAATTTTTAGGCCAGGGTGTCTTCTTTTGGAAGGGAGGGGATGGGTTTTGCCATGCAGATTTTCTCTTCTTTTTTTATGAAGTGGAGGGGATGGAAAGGGCCATGTGAAGACATAAAATGTAAGATCACTTTATTAGGGATTAACCAGAAAATGTCAGACTGTTTGGTTGAGATTACATTTCTAGGAGAATTAAAAATGTAATTAGATCAGGCATTAAATCTAGGTTTAGTATCATGGGTTTTAGAAAATGACTGCATTTTTTCTCTTCTGCACTTTGTATGCAAATGTAGAACACTGAAAGGTAAAATCTTACCTCCATTTGTGCTTCGGCCTCCTGCCCATGAAAGCAGAATGACCTTATTCACCACACATTCAGGGAACCAGCCAGAAAGATGCCATGACTGACATCAGGACCTTAAAACAATACACGGGAACATTATTTTTTTACCCACTGTTAGCTTCCACCCAAATTGCCACATTCTCTAGAAGCAAACCTTGATTCTAGAGATTTTCCTCCAAGGAAGGTATGGAGGATGAATTTCAGATTTACTTGTAAAGAGGAAGAGAATTTGCCAGACCAAAACATGACCATTTAGCATAAAGATTATTTTGGGCCGATTATTTTTAAGAACCAACCTATCTTTCTTCCCATTTTCCTTTTGGAAGGAACCTACGTGTTCTCTGGCAGGACTGGTAGGATCTTACTTTTAAGCATCTCAGGTCATTGGTTGACCCGGGCAAGCTGACACTTTCCTCTAACATGCATTCTACAGTCTTGCATGCCTCCTGACCTGCATTCCTGCTTTGGGGCTCCTAGTAACCTCTTTTTCAGCCTCTGGGACTGCACTCCTTCTGGTTCTTCCTTGTACCTGAAGCTTAAAGTGCTCCCACTAGCACAGCCATTTCCTTCTGGACCAATGGATCCAATAGGGATGGGGTTTAGAAAGCCAAGAAACCAAGCATTTGGAGGCTAGGGGCAATTTCAGTGGACAAGTCTGTGGCTAGAGTTGAGGTGGAGCTGTATTTCCACATGACACTTATGTCATCAGGAAGCTTCTCTTTAAAGCATAGCTATCCTGGATCTGGAGCAATCAGCATGCTTAATGGTGTGTGGCATTCCTTGCTGAAGCCACTGGACCATACAGATGCCCATCTACCTCATTTGTAATTTCCCAGGTTAGTAATTACAGACAAGTCCCCCAGTTATTGTAAAGGAGAACTGGAGTGTTTGCTCTCAACTTTTTCCCAAGGTGGAATGAGCAAGTAGGAACACCTAAGGGCCACTCTGCCTACTCCTTCTTGACATAAATTGTGCTTAGAGAAGATGCACACCTTCTTTGATAAGATCAAAATGGACAAACCTGAGTGTTTAGTGTTTGAGACGGTTGAGGGAGAAGAGAGATCCAGGAGGGGTGGTGTACAGTGAGAAGGGGTTGTGTACAGTAAGGAGGGGAGGTGTACAGTGAACCTCAGTAGGACTGAAATTGAAAGTACAGTGTAAATGCTGGTGGTGGTGTAAAGAGCAGTACAAATCCATAAGTATGGGAAATAGGTAAGTGGTGGCCTAGGGCTGGGGGTAGTATGAGAATGGAGAGTCATTGTTAAAAACATGAGATATCTTATTTGAAATGATGAAAATGTTTTGAAATTAGATAGTGGTGTTAGTTTAACAACCTGTGAATATACCAAAACAAAAACCTGAACTGTCACTTTAAAAAGATGAAGTTATGGTATGTGAAGTGTATCTCAAGTTTTAAAATGTGTGAGAAAAAACAGGTGTCGTAAGTATATGTGAAAAATTGGGATGGAATGTATAATAAGGTTGGCTGCCACTCTTGATTTTTTGTGTGTGCCTAATTTTGTATTTTTAAAAGCCGGAGGCAAAATAGAGTAAATATTCTAATAATATTTTTTTGCTTTCTGGACCTCAGAAAGAGCTCAATAAGCCGGAGAAGAAAAATATTTTGCAATGTACTTATTTTTGATTATTTTTAAGGTATTAGAAAACCTCTATAAATCTTACTTTGTGCTTTAAATAAATAAGAGCTGAAAATACCTTGAAGGCTATTTTCAAATAACATTATTTTTGGTGTTTGCTTTTTAAGTAAGACATATTTTATTAATATCCTGATAGTGCTGTTTTATATTTTCATGGTTTATCCCCTTTGTTATTTCTACATTGATACCCTTAATTAATATTTTTCTAGCTAATAAAAGTGATATTTATCCTATAAAGCAAATGTGAAAATATTAAAAATAAACCATCAGAACAAGAGAAAATAGAAACCACTGTTTCTTCCTAGTACCCCCAAAAAATTCTATATGTATAATGCTAACTAATAATTTAAGATAGTTTAGTAACTAGTATTATTTACATGTCAATTTAAAGTATCAATAAATGTCATATAACCTAGTTGTTAATGGCTGAGTAGGGTCCAATAGCAATATCTTTGCTATAGGCATTGAGATTGCTTTTAATCTTCTGATACTGTAAATATTTGAGCTGAGTAGATCTTTGCACATTTATCTTTGTGCACCTAACTTATTTTCTTAATATATGTTATACAAGTAACATTACTACATTCAATGGCATACATATCAATAGGACATTTTATAAATATTTTCAAATAAAGAACTCCAAATTATATAGTCATGCAAATAGTTTATTACTTTGTCCGTTTCTGGATTCTTGAAAATGTGGGTGATTACCATTTTTAAAATGAATATTCTCATTCAAATGACACCTTAATTTGTCATTAATTAAATACATATCTCATTATATTTATGTAATAGCATATAGTACTGAAAACATATATGTTATTACGCAACTATTTCTCTTCTTGGTAATTGCCTCCTTATATATTTTGTTTGATTTTTATTGGTGTTCTTATGGAATATTAGAACTAAAAGGAAACTTAGATATTATTTATCATTGTTCACAGATATATAGAAAGTTACCTCCCTTAAGTTAGTTTGTGTTTTAATATGATGTGTAGCCTTTTAATTATAAATAAGAGTCCATTATTAAATAAATAATTTATTAATTCAATAACCTTTTTAGCTCACCATTTTGAAAGGTTAATATTATTATTGGTCAGGCCTGTGATCTTTTCTGAGGTTTCCATTTAAAATAAACAGAATTTATTAGTCTGTTACATGCTTCTGGGTCTATTATCAGTTTATTTTATTTTATTAGATTCCACATATAAGTGAGGTCATGTGATAGTTGACTTTCTCTGATTGGCTTATTTTGTTTAGCATAATAATCTCCAGATCCCCCGTGCTGTCTCAAAGGGTAATAGATCTTTTTTTACAGCTGCATAGTATTCCATTGTGTAAAAGTACCTCAGCCTTCTTAGCCATTAATTTTCTGAGGGCCACTTGGGTTGTTTCCAGATCTTAGTTAGACTGAGGAATCTTAGAGGGAAGTGGAGAGTGGAAGAGGGGGGAAGAGATTAACCAAAGAATTTATATGCATAACCCATAGGCACAGACAATAGTTTGGTGAACAAGGGGGCAGGAGCAGAGAAAAAGGGGTTAATGGGGGTAAAAAGGGGACATCTGTAATACTTTCAATAACAAGGATAATTAAAAAAAACTTTATAAAGAAACTAAAAATAATTATAAAAATCAACACAGTCACTGTTCTCAAAGACAAACGTGTGGCTAGAGGTAAGTGCACATGCCTACTGCAGTATACAATATGATAGGGAGACTGAAAATGTAATAGAAATGAACAGTATGCCTTGAAGGTTCAGGGGAAAACAGACTTTATGCAAGAAGTACTATTTCGCTGAACTGAGAAGTATATGTTAGAGTTAATAAAGTAGAAAGTAAACAGAATACTTTTTCATTAATATCAATATTTGAACATTCAAAAGTGTATATTTAAAAGGGAATAGCTCCTGAGATGGATTAGAAGAGACAGAATCAAGGATGAGTGTGATGTCTTTTGTCCTTTGAGATCACATTGCTCTCAGGTAGTGATGTCAATGGTTACTATAAATAGTTCATGTATTCAACTATTTATCAGATTCCTCTCCAGAAGTGTGTCTTGTTCGCTCACTTTAACTGGGAAACAAACAAAAATATTGAAAAAGCTTCCTTTTTTTCATAATCATGCTTCGTGTAACAAGCTAAACAAATAAAAGTATATATTAAAAAAGTGAATAGTATTATTTTCTAACTACTTTACTCATATATACACATATAATACAAATTAATTAGAAATAATTTATGAATAACCTTAATCTGGACATTTAAACAGCTAGCTATCATCATGAAAATATTTCATTACAATGGATTCTGTATAAAAAATAAATTGTATCTAATGCTTAGCACAAGTTTAATTATGAGATGGAATATTAAGAGTAAGAAATAAGAAAGTGAAAGGGATGCAGACTAATTAGTAATTTTTACTCATGTGAAAATGAACACTTCATTGGAATTAACAAGTACACATTAAATTTTTAGCCCTTAATTTTTCTGGGAACAAAGCGTCCAGCTTCCTTTGAACTCTTTGGATAGGAGGCTACCAGAACACCAAAACAGCCATTGAGAGACGTAGAGGTCTTCAGTCACACCAGCTGCCAACTAGGCAGGAGATACTATATGAATATTTCATTTACTAACTTACCCAAATTTTGATACTCACCCCATTGATGTCAAAGGAATAACTTGTAGTTCAGTATAGGAATGAATAAAGGCAATAAATATTAAAACACTAGTAGTTTGTTCTTACAGGTTATAGTGTCTTTGAAGTAATCCATATGTATAAAGAGCCAGGGGCCCTCACGACTGAAACAATCAAACAAATGACTGAACAGGCTAAGTGGGGCAACCAGGCTGGCAGGGGGTTAGTGAGGGACAACCAAAGGACTCAGCAGCAGGCTGTATGGGGTGACCAGGCCAGCAGGGGGGTCAGTGAGGGAAGACCAAACAACTGAACAGCAGGCTGTGTGGGGCAACTAGGCTGGCTGAGGGGGGCAGTAAGGGAAGACCAGGCTGGCAGTGGGGGGGTAGGGGGGCAGTTACGGGTGGATAAGGGGGTCAGGTCAGCAGGCAGAGGCAGTTAGAAATGATCAGGCTGGCAGGATGGCCAGTTAGGGGTGATCAGGGCAAGCATACAGGTGAACGGTTAGGAGCCAGCAGTCCCGGATTGTGAGAGGGATGTCCGACTGCCAGTGTAGGCCTTATCTGGCCTAAACCGACGGT